>VZRZ01007689.1:357916-429479 GCA_013398175.1 Climacteris rufus
CGGCGCTGGGCTCGGGGCGGCGCCGCGCGCTCCCGGCCGGGCACCGCCGGCCCTCAGCCGGGGCTCTGCCTCCCGGCTCCCTCCTGCCCTTCAGCTGCCTCGGGGGCTGCCAGCGCCGGCGCAGGGCAGGCACTCTTGCGGGAGTGCCGCCACGGAGTGCTCTTCGTGGGGGGAAGGACAACTAGTGTTTATTTCAGTCCATCCGATTGCCGCCCCTGTTTCAGCTCTGCTTTTCTGGTTACACTTACACTTTTTTGCATTCATGTGTGGTGTTCAAAGCATTGACTCTTCCGGCTGCAGCGGGGTTGTTTTGAAATGAGAAGACGAGGTTCGTCAGAGTACTCTGACTATGAGGATTGCAAAATTGTGTTCCCTGTAAGACATTTTACTTGTAAATGTCTTTCATAAGGCAGGATAAATGCTGACAAAGGTTTTCTACGTAATGTTTGTTTTGATACCTCAGTTTCGATGTTCACACTTCTTTCTGTTCCGTGACCCTCCACCCCCAACACTTTTTATTCTATTCCAAAATGGTGAGTGCAGTTGTATATAGAAGTGTTAAAACGTTCCTAATTAAAATATTAGAAAGGCAGATGAATTTATTTGACTGGTATTTTGGGGGTTACTTTCCAGATAAAACATACCTTAATTTAGTGAAAATAAATCCTACTAAACGAGGTATTCAACAACAGCAACCCACAATAGTTGAAAAGTCTCAAATAGATAAAGCCCTGCTCAGTTCCAGAGGAAAATTAGTTCCAAAGATGACTTCAGCGTTAACGATTACAAATATATTTCATGGAGGTCTGCATTTTGCAAGAGTATGTTAATCTAACATGAACTAGGTGGCATTTGCTTGGGTTCAATTGATGAGTGTCGCTTCCGGGGGGATGCCCAAGGGCTAACCGGGCTTGCGACTTTCCTAGAGCAAGCGTCCCGCAAGGGAAGAGCCTTTCCAGGAGCCTTTGCAACTTCTCCGGAGCGACGGGTGGTCTCGAAGAGTATAGCTGCTTTGGCTAGAATTGGTTTCAGCTCGTAGTGATTCAGCTCTTTGTGAGATCAGCTCATATGAGACCACCTGGGCAAGCCCGGAGACGGAGAGGGAGCCTTGCGTGGTGAAGTCCACAGGTAAGCTTTATTCAGCCATCCCTATGAAGAGAACCAGAAGCTAGACTTTTCCCCAGTCAGGGGTACTCACAGGGGGTTTATATAGGGGAAGGCAGGGGTGGGGTGGACACCAGTTAGCCAACAGGATACAGACTATTACCATAAAAGAAGCAACTTTTTGGTAACTGTAAGCTTTAGGAAAGTTCTTTGGGGAGATTTGGCCCTCAGGCATCTCTCCTCCAAGGGAGTGCAGAGAGCGCCAGAGGCTGGCAGCCCTCCACAGATGAGGACCAATCTTTGGATTGAGAAATACTTACAAGAGAATGGGTTCATGATTTAGAAGCTCTGAAATATATAGACATTTACTTTATTCCTGCAAAGACAGTGTTTTTGTCAAATAACATCTTGAACACATGCACAGAATATGCTAGTCAATTAAGAAAAATTGAGAAATTTTGTTTTGCATTTCTGTGCAACAGTATTAGTAATTCCAGCTCATGATCAAGGGCTGCTTCAGCCTGCCCTGCCTCTTGCAGTTTTAGCTCTGGACAGGCAGCTGAAGCAACCCTGAAAAATGTAATAATGTCATTTGGATCAAATAATGAAGCTTCCAAGAATGAAGGAAAGTACATTTTCCTTTCTCCTTTCCCCACCAGCACTACAACACTGAATAAACGCTTAAGAAATTCGCTGACCAGAGAGAATATGAAGCACAGAGGTAACACCCTGGCATTGCTTGTTGCTTCTCAGTGTCAGAGGAGACAGTTTCTCCTGACTGAATTTTCAATGACCTGAAAAGATAGATCAAGTCCAGGCATTTGAACCAATTTTTAACTTCTGTATACATGGAGATATAAGGGAGATTTAGTGAATGTGGAGGATATTAAGAGATGGTGGAGGTGATACGCCATTATTTATTCAGTGATCAGTACAAGAAGAGTAGGAAAAAAACATGAAGTAGTCTGTAGAGTTGTTGATGTCCACCTATTATTTACTAAGCAGAAACTGGATCTTAGCCTTCTTCCAGTTGATTGCAAATCTTTTCTCTTAGAGAAACAGTAATGGTTCCTAGAGATTTTCATCCTACTTTCACTATCTCGGAAGACCTTGATCTGTGTTGCAGCTGGAAATTGAATAAATTTGGTATCTGAAGTTTCACAGATGAAATTATGTAATGCATTATGCAAACGCGAACACAACAGAAATAATCCAAAGTGATTTAAGAGAATAGGAAAATGAGAGCATTTGAGAAGATGAGAATAGGGGGGAAAAAGTGCAAATACAGCTAAGGCAAAGTATGTTAAACATTCATATCTAATGGAAGAGACAGACCAGAGCAGAATGGTTCCAGAAGATGATGATATGCTCACTGCATGTAGTGCACAGTAAAAATGAACTCACTTGCAATCGCCTCTGGCAGTGAAACTGGCCACACTAAATCCAGGCCTCCCATAAAGACAGAGGAAATTACATGGCGTGCTCACTAAAGCTGGAGAAACAATAAAATATTGGAAGCTCTCATTGCTGGAAGGATACTGGTAATTTGGAATGAATTTATAGAAAACTGGCAAGAAGTGGATTGCCAGAGATAGATATACTTGTTTAGAAAGAGGATTCAGAAGATTTAAATATGTCTAACTTGGCAGTAATGTCCAGATATTTTAGTAATATGACAACCAAGGGAGGGAGTACTCTGGAGTTGCTTTCAACATTCAGAGTTAGAGTTATCATGATAATATTAAATCTTCTGCAGCTTTGATCCCTGAATGGATCTTTGAGGCATATAAAAGCCTCTCCCACTGAAACCACCTTGAAAAATATAAGCACAAAACCACTAAGTTCTCAAATAGCAAATATTGTTGGTGGGGTAAAATGACTTTGAAGTGGAAAATAATTTTCTTTGGTTTTGGACTATTGCTTCTTTTTATTTTGTTTGTAAAATGATAAACATATATACACCTCTTTCCAAATCTGGGTGCCTTGAAGCAATTTTAAATCACGGTAAACTCCAGTAAACTGACACAAGTTCTCTTTGCTGGTCACCACTGTCATAATTGCTAGTACTATTTCTTCTGCTGAAGATTACAGTTCCCTAATTTCTGAAGTCACTTTAATTTTGTCCCTAACTAATACCCAAAGAAAGGTGGGTGCTTGCCAGAATGTACCAGTCATTGAGGTTTGTTGTGCTAAAGAGTGAAGTGCTGAGCTAAGGAGGCTGTGTAATGTATAAGCAGATTTTTCTCCTGAATTGAAAAGCTTGTGCTGTGTACTTCTGCTTGTGTCAGCTGTAGCAGAGGGAAAGGCAAAAGAGGCAACACTTAAGAAAAAAAATATTAAACTGAAATAATCTGGATCTTCAAAGATAAACACAATACCTTGAATTCTGCCCAGAGCTCCAGTCAAGTGGTGCAATTTGACATCAACTGCTGTAAATGTAGTTTTCCCTAATATTCAGATTATCAGTGCTGCTCTAAATTATCTGTTTATAAATAGAAAATTGATAGTATCCTACTCATTGGATTAAAATAGGACATGACAAAGTCCCTCCAAAATAAAAGCTTTTGTTTGTTTTTCCAAGCATTAATTTCAGAATTAAGAGCACTTCACTTCTGTTGCTTCCCAAGTACCCAGGAAAAGGCATCACTCCAACCAAGTTTATAAATCCTGATTCAACAAGACTCTTAAGATGGTGCCTAATTTTAAGCACTAGCCCAGCTGAAAAAAACCTCAGCCTGCTTCCCTAAAATGTAGTCATGTGGTTATTAACTTCAGCAAATAAGGCTCTGAATTGCAAATCTAATTCCCCAGTAAGCGCTGCATTCCTTTAAAGCAAATGTCTTTGCTGACCTTTTGGTGTCTCTCCTTCTCTCAAAGTTTAGAAGGCTCTGCTCAGACAGGATCGGAATGGGAATTATACAAAATGTCTTGTGGGAAATACAGCTGTGATGTATTTGCCATTAAAGAAAAAAACAAACAAACCTATAAGTATCTTATATTTATGACTTAGAGTAATTTGATAATTCCTAACATTCATGATGCTGTCGCCCTTATTCTGTTTAGTGTCCCTATCCTGACATGCACATATACCCATGGCCCTTCCTTTCTGAATTTTTTTACCCCTGAGATTTTCTAACACTGCTCCATGCTCTTTCTTACTTTGGTCTTTATTTTTCATGACTTTGTTTAGTAATTTTACACCATATTTAAATTTTACCTACCTACCTGCCCCCTTTCTTGCTGCCATCTGCAAATATGATTAGCACTCTGCACAAAATCCTTCATTTCAGTTATATAATTTGGAATTGAGAACTGACCCCTGCAAGTCCTAGCTCAACAGCTCTTCTTAGGAAGTCAGTGAACTGTTATTATAATTATTCTGTGTTCACAAAATTCTAGACTTCCATATCTACTTTGATAGATTTGATTATAAATCTCCTTCCTATCATTTTCTTGTGAGAGTATCATATAAAAATGTAGAAGGTGCCTTGCAGAGTAGGTGTCTATGCTCAGTGTTTTCCCTTTCTGCAAACTGTCAGTAATTTGACATGAGCATTGTGAAATTAAGCACTCATACCTGAAGACAGACTAAAAATTAATCATTTTCCATTGCATTAATGTGTACATGCTGTACATATTATATATTTAACTCAAGTTTAACAGGACACTTGAAAATCTATATTTAACAGGGAAAAAGGAGTATAGCATATTTATTTCAGAGGAAATTTAACTGTTGGGGTTCTTTGATTACTGAGTGCTTGATTTTAAAAGCTGTAGCTTGCATCTTTATTAGTATAATTTGACTATTATTTTAAAATAAATAATAGTGGTGGATGCTTAGGAATATTTTAAATGGGATTCTTCAGCTGTTCTACATACAAGCTTTTCACATAGTTTAGCTGGAAGCCAAGTCCTTTTCTAAACGTTAAAATCTTCTTAGTCATTTCTGTGGAACAGTTACATTGCTGAAATTTAAATTTACCTCCTGCTTCAACAGTTCAGTTTATAGATTGCTATACTCCACTATTAGTGGACAGTTATTATCTAATAGATCACATCTGTCCTTACTGGTCTGATCAATCATTCCATATCCTAGCAGCCTCTTCCATTGACTTCAAGAATCAGATCCAGATCTAGTTTAGATATGAGATTTGTGGACTAATAGTTGAAATTAGGGACCTGTATTATGTAGTTGTGTTTAGCTCCTCAAATTAGCCTTAAGGAGTTCATATACCATATGACAAAGTAAGATAGGTACCTGAATCCTTTAGGCTGCTCTGGGTATGTCACTCTGTGTTCATGCCACCTGCAGTATTCTTCAACTTCCATATCTGTACAAGTGAATATGTAATGATCTTTTTGGATATGAAGTAACTATAGAGTTATTTGAATTATCTCATTTGTATTATAGTACATGAACAAAGGATCACACTCATCTTTACACTGTCAGTATTTTCCTAAAGCAGAAGAGGCATTTGTTAATAGGGAATATGGAGTCTTTAACATTTTGGGTCCCAAACCTTCAGTGAAGCTAGTCATGCACCTGCTTACTTTGTGCACTAATCATTCTAATGAATTCTAAAGGACTATTCATGTGCATAAAGCTAAGCCTGTGTGTAAAAGCCTTTGCAACTCTGGGACTAGGTTGTAAATTTCATAATGACTTGAAACTGATGCAACAGAATAAAATCAGACCTTTTAAAAAGTTGAGAAGTGTTGCTCTAGGTTAGCTGAACAGGTATGGGCACTGCTAAGAGACCTTGTAGTATAGCTCTAAACTGACCAAGAAAAAAATGGCAAGAGATATCATAAATCTTTTTTTCATTTGCATTTTATCATACTGCTTTTTACCTTAATCTTATTGGCTTCATCTTAATTTAAATATGACTATGAATTCAATTTGAATAACTTTATTGCAGGACCTTAGGAACTTTCCTGTTTAAATTCATGTGTGTATATATATATATATATCTGCTTAGAGAATTGTACTTGTGAGAAAGCATAACTGGGCTGTTTGGGAAACTTGCTTGAGGAGGCAAGACATCAACACAGTTTCATACAGAATTTTACAGAAGAGCTTTGCACACTTACTTGTTCGTACCGTGCAATGTTCTGTCTGCTGCTTGAAGTGTTTTGTGCTGCACTGCAGCAGTTTATGTTCTCAGAGACAGTGCATTACCTGCAGGAGCCTTCCAACTACATCAGGGCAGTTCCAGTGGTTATGGTGCATCTCCTGAAACCATTTTCTACTTATTGCCTCCATGAATTGCTTCCATCAAGAACTTCCACAGAATTTGAGAAGGCTTTTTCATGGGTTCAACATTAAACACACAGGCAGTGCTACTAAAATTACCATGAAAAATAAATGAAATTACTTAAATATAAACTGAGTTCCTGCTTGGGACTATAGTTTTTGGCATTTAATATCCTGAGTGTATGAAATAGGCATCTTTATGCACCACCACAAAAGACAAATGTTTTCCTTTACTGAAAGCTAACTGTAGTCTTATCATGATCTGTTCACTGCTAAAATGGTCGCTCTACTTAGTGGCTTTTAGGTAGTGTTTACTATGAAATGTCACTTGTTTGTTGGGCTCACTAAGTTAGAGTTGTTAAAAAAAGGAAAAGAATCCTTTTCTGCAGCTTAATCAGTCATTCACTCTAAAATGGTCCCACAGAAAGTTCCCCTTTCCTCAGTTAAAAGATTAATTTAATAATCTCAGCTGGGTGAAGAAGAGAGCAGGTTAGGCATGGACAAACCATACTAAAGCTGAGGAGGGTGAAAGTGACTGTCCAGGGACTGCCACTGCTGACTTTATTCTAGTTGTCGGCCTTGGGGACATGACTGATCTTTTGCTCAGTTTGATGAAGGAAAAAGAATGAAGAAGGTACATCTTACAAGGCATGGTGCTCCTTTACTAACCTTTTAAATTATTATTTAAATGAAGATTAAAGTTATGAAGTTGGAGAGTATTTTGCTGCTTTATAATTTAGCAGTTCAGGCTGAAGTTTCCTTTATGTTCTTTCTGTTTTTATACAGGCAGCCTAGAAGATGGACATTTGACAGGCCACAATAGACTGCTCCTTTCCCAGGTATCTCCTGCTTGTTTCCTTTATCTGTGAATAGGAAATGGCTTAAAGGCACCTGTGTTATGAAGGTCCCAGGGGCAGCTGCCTGACTAGTGAATGCCTGATTATGTGTTAACATGCTTTGTCAGATATTGGCAGAATCTGTTCTCTTCTTTTGCCTTTTCAGCAAGGGTACCATTGACAGACTGGCTACCCATTTATAGAAATGTTGTCCATCAAACTGTGAGGAAGGA
This sequence comes from Climacteris rufus, assembly GCA_013398175.1. Taxonomy (NCBI): domain Eukaryota; kingdom Metazoa; phylum Chordata; class Aves; order Passeriformes; family Climacteridae; genus Climacteris; species Climacteris rufus. The sequence goes on from VZRZ01007689.1 coordinate 365,344, forward strand.
CAATGGTGTTTTTCTGTGACCAGTGACTGTGGGAAACTTTTCTTTGGCTATTCAGGCAATTTTTGTAGCTTGCTCTGAAGAGGAGAGACTGATGAGTGCAAAAAGTACAATTAAGCAAAGCCAGACTTCAATTGAAGGCTGTAGTGTAGTCTGCTTGTTCTCATTTTTTTATTTGGAAAAAATCTATGGGTTTTCACTTTGCTGTGTGGCATTCAGCGGGGGGCTATTACAATCCCAAATTTTTTTTCTAGACCACCTAATTCTAAGTAAAAATTAAATGTAATGAGAGCCACTTGGAGTTCTGAATATTTTAAAGCATAATTCCCACAGAAGGGATTCGACCTAAACTGTGGAGAGCATCAGTTGGCTAATTATAGCTGCATTTTATATTACAGCAGGTGTCAGATGCAGTCATCTCAATAAAGTCCACATAATACTTTGGAAAATAACAAAAGCTTTTCTTTGAATGTGGGTACTAATTTCTGCTAGGTGTCATATGAGCTCTGATACTTCTTATTGGCGTTAACAAGAGCACTGCAGCACTCAAACATGCTTTTTGCTTGGGTTGAATTGATACTGTAAAGCACTTACTAGTCAGCCTTGGCAGATGTCAGTAGTTAATACTAGTGTTGCAGGGGTTGGTATATAATGCAAAGAGTCTTATGTAAATACTTTTAGATGATGGGCTGGTTTTGAGAATGAGTGTGAGCTGTGCACCAACTTACTTAATGAAAGCTAAATAGACAACAGCAGGATAAGTGTGCTTCCTTTAGCTTCAATCTTATTTTAAGTCCTCTGCAAGTGAAGGGTAGATGGGAAAGCAGTAAACTAGGTGAATGGAAACATTAAACTTAATAAGCACTTCATGCTTTCATACTATTTTCCCAATTCAATGCAAGCAGCAAGTTTGAGTTACTGCAGTGGTTGGTGAGAAAGGTCTTTCCTAATTCTCAAAACTGAGGTTCCCTAAAGATTCTATCTTCAGAATAGCCTGCATGCAGTGAAACTACAATCTGTGGACGTTTGATGTTCACTTGACTTCCTAAATAAATTATGGAATTCTATGATTACAAGAGGCTTGTGTTTTAAAATATTAATGAAACATGAAAATAAATACTGAAGTGTGTTGCATGCACAGAAACCCTTGAATACAAGGAATTGTGATGACATTGAAGTGGAATTGCAGGCACAAATGGCAGGGTGAAAACCACAGGCAGTAAAACCTTCCCTGCTGATTGTGCTTGGCCTAGCATGCAATGGATATGCTTCCCAAGCTCACCATGTCCCCTGAGAAGCAGTAAGGGAGGAGACACTGCAGTACAGAACAGCAGGGTCTGGCCATGGGGGCCTTGCTGCTTCTTCTGACAGGGATAGGATGTACCTAGTCCAAACATGGTTGAGGAGACGGGTTTCAACAGAGAGTGATGCCAAATGTTAGGCTGATCATGCAGGAGGGACAAGCATGTACTAGCTAAACAAAGGAAATCTGACAGATGATAAAATCCCCTTGTCGCAGTAACGACACAAAAGGAAGAGACAGAGGCACCTGTTACCAGGATGAGAGAGAAGGAAGGAAGGGGGGCAATATTACCGCGATGCCTGTTATTACGGTTTATCCCGGTAATCAGTCGAAGACGCAGAAATAATGAGAGCCAGAGTTCGGGCTGTGTTCTTGTTCAGAGCAAGGGCGGAAAAAGGGGGGGAACCCCTTTCGTTTAATTCTTATATACACTTTTAGAAATCACAGATCATTGGAGAAAGTTAACACTTCCGTCTCTAACTATATTGGTTAAAAGAAGTGTCCGTCAAAGGGATCTGTGTCCATGGGAAAGGAATGTAAAAAGATAATTTTTACAACAACATAGCTATATTTACAGAAATCGTCCTTGAGACTGTCTAACAGAGAAAACTAGCTATTTTACAGTGAAAAATAGGCAACAGGGCAAGACCCGCCTTCTTTATTTTTTATATACATTTAGAAATCACTATTCATTGGAGGAAATCAGTTCTTCCTCCATCAATCACAATGGTCAAAGGAAATGTCCATTAAAGTTCTGTGTCCAGGAGAAAGGAATGTGAGTGATAAGATACAGTTACAATAACATGGCCATGTTTACAGAAAAAAGTATGAGAAACTAGCTACAGAAGAATGACAACATCCAGAACTGCAAAAATCAAAGCAACATCCCCTGACATCTGAGTTTTCTGGAAGAGCAACAAGCCACTTAATGAATTACTGTCTAGCGCTATCTACCTTCCCCCACAACGTCTCCTCTCACAAAAGGTAGTCCAATACACCAGGCTGCCTTTCTCTCTGACACAGAAGTCCATGGAGAATTGCAGAGGTTATAGAAATAATAAATACAACTTAATGTTATAAGTATTTTATTTTTAAAAGGTAATAAAAAGTCAGCTGAATAAAACTGAATCACAAGTTCCAGCATGTTACCTTAGCAACTCTGTAAGAAAAAAACAATCACAGGTTATGAAATATTATTTAATGTTTTGTAGAACTGCAGAATAGTTTAAAGTATAGTCTTACTGCATTACATACTAAATGTACTAACGTAGGAATATCTTGGTTTTGATCTGAAGACTAGATGCAATGAGTAATTTGTCAAAAACAAGTGAAAGTAAAATAGAATAATATATTCATATTAATAATAGATACATTTCTGGATTAATATACATGTATTGTTTAAAAAAATTTCTAAATACAATAATAAACATATATAATCCATCTAAGCCTGGTCAAAACCAGGTACAGAAACCAAACACAGAGGTACAGAGATGAAAATGAAGGCCTAAATATTTTCTTAGCTTGTCTGTGCCTGGCATTTGGGGAGCAGAGGGCTGTCTGTGAAGGAACTGCTTTAGCTCTCACACGAGTTTACCTCTAAGGAAAAGACATATGAAAAGCCATGGTAACAAAAGCTCAGTTACAAAAGATGAAGACATGATTGCCATTGTATAAATGAAGTTACTAATTTACCCCATTTATTCCACATAGCCCCTTTCTAAAACCTTTTAATATTGAGAGCAGCCCAGCTCAACTTGGAAAGCTCTGAGAAGTTCTGTGGAAGTCAAAGGCTGGAAAGGTAAACAAGAGGTTAACTGCAAGAACTGTCACCCTAGTTGGTCCTTTGGTTGTCTCCCTTTTAGCCCAAAAAGCATGAGGAGACCACCACTCTACTACATTGCTTCTGCAGTATTGCTTTCCCACGTCCTAAATTTCTGGTGTTGGCATGTGCTCCTGTCCATGTGATACAGAGCTAGGTGTTAAAGAATAAAACCTCCTCTTGCCAGTAGACATTCTAATTTATTTTTTCATTTTAGGGGAGAAGGTAAGGGATAGTTATGAGCAAGTAGAGGTGCTGCTGTACAAAGTAGCTACCAATAGTGTCACTCAAAATTTATTGCCCTCTGTAGATTACAAAGGCCTAATGACTTCTCCTTGTGATGTCTCTGAAGGATTCTTTGGAAGAAGGTATCTGAGAGTTCCTGTGGCAATGGTTGTTACTGTCCTATATATGACAAGAGTTTTATGTGTGTGTAATTCTCCTCGATTATTCTAAAAAAATGAATGTGTCTAGGATAATTTTGTGTATCACCTACTGTGAAAATTGCTTTTGTGACAAGCAAAATCAACTACTCCGTGACCTACACTTCTTGATATTAGAGGTTATATGAAACTTACTGCACTCTCCTTTCTCCACAGTTATTGCTACTTCTTCCCCTCCATTTTTACTCTTAGATTATAGAGATGTGATTGCACAATACAAGCAGCACAGATGGCAGCTGAAAGTCTGTATCTGCCAGGTGTCTGCATAACAGCTGAGTCAATGTACACAGCTGAGCACAGCTCACTTTCTCACATAGATGTTCAGAACCATTTCTCTGAATCACAGCCTTGCATAACCTTTGGAAGCACCTCTGGGAAATTTAGAGTGTGCTCCAGTACACAGTACTTTGGCAGGCAGAAGTCAGAGGAAGTCTTGCTCTGAATTCATTGTGAATGCTCAGAAGAAAGAAGTACTTCCTGCACTTGCTGCTGTGGATGCAAACGATAGGCTTAATGATGTAAAACACTGGGAAAGTGTAGGTCCTATAGAAATATATCACCTATAAATGTAAACATATGTAAATAATTGCCTGTACTCAGAGAAAGTTTCAGGGAGATCTGCTCAGGTTTGCTGACAGACTGCAGTAGAAAGAGGAAGGTGAATCTTTAGAGCCAAGGAGGAAATCCTGTAGCCCTGTAATAACAAGGAGAGAAGAACTGATTTTTGTAGTATGAAGTGCAGGATTGTGTCATTCTGAGCTCTGTGAAACTGTCTTCCTCCTGATAGGGCTCAGGTATGTCCAACAACTCCTTTCTGATAGTTGAGGTTCACAAATTAGGTCTCACAAGGAGAGAAGTGCTGTGATCCAATATATGCACCATCCTGTGACTGTACCCCAGGGAGATGCACTTTTCTGTAGATACTGCAGTTACACACCAGTAGACAGTGTAGGTACAAGTCCTTCCTAATGCTGCTGGTCTCCAGGTGCAAACAGATGCCAGAGGTTGGAGATTGGGAACCTTAACTGAGGGGGCTTACATAGGAAGCAGTTTAGAAAAGAAATGGTTTGCACTGTAGAGGACCAAGAACTTCCAATAGCTCAGGGAACAAAGGAAAGTAGGAATGTGAGAGGGAGTTCTGGGCATGGTGCCTACTGTGACTGACCCTTTCAGGGACCAGAAATGGAGCCAAAGCCTTATGTCTGAGAAGGCTTTGTTCTTCTCCAGTGGTTTTATAGGCAACATTATTCCACTGTCTGTATGAAACATTAGAGCTGATTACAATGCTGTAGGTCAAAGAAGCTGGGGAGATTGGGGGAGGAATGTAATTTCCTTGAGTAGCTTCACAAGATCAGCTTACAGAAAGGGGTGGGGAACGGAAGGAAAAAAAACACATGGGAAAGAAGAGCTGAAAATTCCCGAAGTAAGCTGCCAAACATTACAGCTATGAGGAAGATCATTTGTGCACAAGGCCATGGCAAGATCCCAAGGGTGCCAGCAGTGCTGTTTGTGATGATTTTGTAGTGAGATGTAGAGACAAGTTCATCCATTACCAGCACTGAGAATAATTGAGTTATGGGGTCTAATGGTGGAAAATTTATTTCCTAGATCCAAGCCTCTGGGAGAAACAATAGTTCTTGCTGCTGAATGTGAAAGATGTATCTTCTTTGAGAGCTCAATTTTTTTTCTTTTGTTGAAGAAGAAAATAAATCCATTTTCATAAAAATGAAGAGTAAACACTATGTCTGTGGACATAGTTTCATTTTACTTCTGCTGTGGGATGAAAGACAATGAAATGTCTTCATCTGGCTTTTCATTAAACCACACTACCTTTAAACATATATCAAGGAAATAGAGTTTGTAGTATTAAAAACGTTTAGAAAGAGTTTGCAGGTAATGTGTATGTGAAGGTTCAAGCAATCATCCAAGGCCAGAGTACTTGAAGAACTGAGGAACTGTTAAATTACTATGATCTTAAAAATGATTACTGTAATACTTTAGAGAATACATTTGCCGTAACAAATATAGAACACATTTTCTAATTTCTCTTATGGTTATCAAGGTCTTTCAATGACAGAATGCAAAATCTTTTTCTCATTTAGATACTGTTAGATGCATAAATTCTATAGCTAATATAGAAAGGCATTTTAAAATTGGAATTTATTAATGGAGAGATTATGTCTTTGCCCAATATCATACAATAATTTTTATCTTCTGAATGGAGTTTAACAATACACAGGCTCAGGCTGGCTTTATTCCGCTAATACATGCCATTTCCAAAAGTGTGTTGCCTTATATGTTGAACACAGTGCACACACAATTACCCTAGAATTCCTTGAAAATTAATTTCAAATCCACATTTATTGTAAGTGCCTTGGGGCAAGTACCATCTTTTGTTACTAAACAATGCAAACGGGATCTTGGCCCATAATTGGGGCTCCTAAGCACTGTGAATTCTTTCACCGGTGTCTCACATTCTCTTTCTCTCTCTCTTTGTCCCTCTGCAGATTATGCTAGTGTTTACAAAGGTTGGGATCCCTTGCATCCCCATCAGTTTTTACATTTGCCCAAGAATCAGTCAGTTTAGCCTAGCATTCTTCACAAAGATAAAAGGGTGACAGATCCTGACACTTTTGAAAAGTAGAAAAGCTGATTTGATGCATAAACCCTATCCTAAAGCTGTCTCCAAGGTGAAATTGCACCAGTCTTGGAAAAAAAGGTGGAAGGAGACAGATATTTAAACTACATACAGTGATATGCTTGAGTACTCTTTCTTATACTATAGCCAGAAAATGCTGAAACAGCCTTATTTTCCAATTTTTAACCACTGAAACTTTGCTTTAAATCTGACTTTTCTGTGATCAAAAGACACCTAAGACACCTTTTGTCACACTATGGGCTTCTAACAGTATTATTTCAAATAGTAATATGGGCAAGATATATTATTGAATGCTTATTTTTCAGTTTTATTACCTGGAAAAACATATGCACATGAGTCGTATATTGACCACTGAATGACTAGATTTTAATGGTTGATTTATACGTCACAGATCAGTATGTTCGATCATAAATAAATGGGTGTATTTACTGAAGTTGATAATTTTTTGTTATTTTATTCAGTGACACCGATTTAGTAAAATGAGAAAGAAACATGAACTTCTTAAAGATAATACAAAGAGCCAGAATGGGTGATACTGACAAATGAGAAATCTCTTTCTAAGGTCTGATACTTTTTAGCCTGCAGTTAAAAGGAGCTTTGCCACTGAAAGAGCATTGTGACCATAATGCTTGTTCCCCAAACAGGAGTGGTATAGCAACAACTATTCAGTCACAGGTTCTTAGCTTGTTTGTATAGTATAAAGCCAGTAGAAACCATTGCAATTCTCTAGCTGGACCTCCCACATAACATATGTCTAAGATTTTCCTGGAATTAATCCTTTGGGAATTAGAGTGTATGTTTGAGAAAACATGCTGGTCTTGATTATAACATTTCCAGAGATAAAAAAATCTACCAAAATACTGAGTATGGTCTTTCAATTATTATCATAACAATGAAAAAAATTGGTCCTCTTGTTTGAATTTATGGAACCTTTAATTTAAACCCCTAAGCCTTGTTACACATTGATTTGCCCAAAATGTAGACATTGATCAACCTTAATTTTTCTTTAGTAAAAACCTTATAGAACTTGGACAAATCATTCTTTAACTTGCTTTCTGGGCTTCTCTGCTGAAAGCAGGTAGTGTACAAAACAGTATATGAATTTACAGTGCTTGAGCTTGTGAGCTCTGACTTGCCAGTCACACTCATCTGATCAGTTCTAAATAGCTAAGACACAAACTACCTCACTTTAAAGACAATTTTAATGTAATATACTTGAGATTTTTTAATCTAACTTTGAAGTGAAACAAACTGCCTCTAAAAAAGGTTGAGACAATAGCAAGGGAAAAAAGTCTCTCCTGTTACTTAATACTACTATATACATCTGCATGCAGATCATAGGAGGCCATAGTTATAATTGTCATATATGCATCAGGCCAGACTAAACCTTATCTTCTTAGAAGTATTCAGTATGTTTTTTCTTCCGTCTGGTCTGTTCAGGAAGCAGAACTATATCATTTGAGTTACAATCTGCATTGCACATAGGCTATAGCTATAGTTAGGTTTGTTTCTAAAGCTCATTAATTGACTTCAGAGGAATTAGGGTGGGTGAAAAAGATGTCAGGGAAGGAAAACAGGTCATGCCAACATCTTTTTCTGCTCATTTTAATAGGAAGACATCAATGGAATCCTCACCTTCAAGGAAATTGCAATTAGAGGCTAGAAAAATATTGAAGAGCTATAGGTACAGCAGAATGTCAAGGGAATCTTGCTATCATTTTGTCTCTTGGGACATGTTGCACAGAATTAGTAGCCTGGTTATGGATCTGGGCTGCAGAATTACTGACAGGCATGTGACTGTAATGCAAAATGAGCAGAGCTCATAGTTCCACATTGAAAACCTGTACTCTATGGCTAAAAAGCAGAGAGGATAAGGACCCCCTGTCCCTCCCCCAAAGAATCAGACCTTTAGGAAGATTCAACAAGTCAGTTTTGTAAAATATTGATTTGGACAGCTGGTGTTACCAGAATGATCATAGTATTTCAGAAGTCTACCACAACAACACTGAAATGAATTATGGGTGGTGTGTCACTGCGTCCCTGCTGAGCTAGATGTGCAGTTCCTGAGAAAGACATTCTTAAAGGTAGAAAACACATGCCTGGCCATGATTTTTAAGCATTTAGCTAGAAATATCAATTACATCGGTAGCTTTATGTAACTCCTGATCTGAATTTAAGACATCCTCATAAAACGCCTGAAACTGAGAACCGAAATAGCTTTCAGTACTGCAGGTTGAGCTTAAGCACACTGCTTCAGGGAAAAATCTCATCTGAATTTCTGCCATATCCTCTGGGTTATTGATAACATCACAGATTTCTTATTCAGGGCCTCCTATTGAGAGAATTCCTGTCAGTTTCCTTGTTCCTATGGCAAAACCAGGCCATATAAAACCATATGTTGTTTCCTTTAACCCCATTACCGAACAGTGCAGGTGACTCTGTCGCAAGCCGACACGAAAGAAAGATGAGGACACCTGTTGAAGAGAGCCAAAAACAACTGGGCCCCAACTGGCCTGAACTTTATTTTATATGTCTCTTAGAAACCATAGTGGATTGGAGGGAGAACTTGCCACCCCTCAATCACACTGGTCAAAGGAAATATCCATCAAATCTCTCCGCCCAGGAGAAAGGAATGTAAATAACAGAATACTGTTACAAAAACATGGTTATGTTTACAGAGAATGTGTGAGAAACAGTTACAGAAGAATGAAAACATCAAGAACTGCAAAACTCAGGGCAACAAGACTCAGTGTCTGCTTTTTTCTCAGGCACTTCTGCCTGAGATGCCTTTAGCATGGCCCTGCTGCGGAACCGTCCCAACGTTGTAGGGCAGTTCTGAGATGAAATGTCCTTCTGTAGAAGTGGGTCAATGCACACACTGGTGTGCAAGGAGCGTGGGTCAGAGACCAAGATGTGCTCACACGTATGGGGGAGCTGGGTCAAGAAACCCAAGCACATCCTCCCATCTGAGTCCCCTCATCACACTAGCCAAAGTCAGACTTAGTTATGCTTTGTTTCCACGTGAGCCTATGACTTCACTGAGCCTATGTTCTTCACTGCTTTAGCAAGAGATGGAAGAGGTCTCCCAGACAGACAAGCCAAGGCCTTGCCATGAGAATTGGTCACATTGGGTTCTTGTAGTCATGTCACTTGTTTGGGAGGCAGACCCTTTAAGTGATGAGGCCTAAGAGAAAATTTTTGTAATTACTCTTGGAATTAATACCATTATCATATGGTAATATGACTATATCATCTTGCTTTTCCAAATATAGAATCTAAATATTGAGATAGCACTTCAGTTTGATTATAACTTTCTGTCATTTCAAGCTAAGAAAGTCCCAGTATCGTTATTTGAATTTCTTTTCTTCCCATATTTTTAATTTTTTTTTAACATTTCACTCTTGTTAGTTTGCTCTAATGTTTCTTTTCTAATCTGTATCCATTACCCCTAACTTTTGTGTTTCTCCATTTTTTTAATATGATTCTCAATTTATATGTGAATTCACTTATCAATTATTTTTGCTTGTTCCTTTACAAAGTTCCTTTCACTTGGCTGTAGGCTAGGTTCATTTCATAATTTGTCTTCTTTCTTTGTTGTGCTAATGTTTCAGGAGATACCTATTAAAATGTTCTTAAGCAGCTCACAATTGCTGGTCTTCTTTTTTTCACTCATGTTCTTCTCATATTTGATTTGATTAATTTGTTTCCAGAATGGATTTTATTCTGTTCAGCCATCACATTTCCTCATGATCTCTCATGCCCAGGCAACCACTAATGCTTAGTTCCACAAATAATTATCCTTTATGTCCTCATCATAAGGTGCAAGATAGAAACCTACGTGGCAGAGGCAATGTCTGAATAAAGACATCATCACCTAGGATGTCTAGGCAATCCGTTGATATCTTGATATTGGAAACATGGGGGTTGTGAGAGCTCGTCTAGAGGACCTCTCTGAGGGGAAGCAGAGGTTGGCCAGTCCCGGCCTTATGCCAGACTACTTCTTCTCCTCCTTCAGTCTTCAAATAAGCAGTAACTATTGGTTTTTAAATTCCTCTCATGTGGGTTTTCTTTCAGGTCTCAGTAATACTAATGAAATTGATTTTAGGCTCACAAATGAGTTATTTAAATCTTCCCCCCCCATATTTTTTTTTTCAGCTGGGCTTCTAGCAGTGGTGCCTTGGAAATTCTGTAATTTCTTTTCTTCATCCTCTTGAATATCTTCATTCCTTTCTCAACATCTCTATATTTTGTACTGTGTAAGTGCTCATTTGTTGCCTCTTCCACTCCATCCTGTAAGGGCAACACCTCCTCTCACTTCTTTGAGACACAGATCTATCTGGTGTTCCTGTGCTTGATTTTCAGAGCACTGCCCTTAACACATGATTTAGAGAATGTTTGAATTCCTAGATTAAGGCTTTATCAAGTGTATTTGTTTAAAATCTTCCTGCATATTGACATTCTTTTAATTCTGTCAGTCTTCCCCTTGTTTATCCTGGTTAGGATTTCTCTCATCTGACGCTCAAAAGGAAAGTAAGAGGTTGAAGGGTAATGTGGTGTTAACACATTTGTAATATATTAGCTGTAGCATTTGGGACTAAAAAAAAATGTCTGCATATGTCTTGGAAGAAATGAAAAGCAAAATGCTTCTATGCAAACTAATTCTCTGTTTTGTCATAATATTTCCAGAACTGCAGCCAGCTATAAATTTTCAACATGAAGCTTGACATTCAAATTGAAATCTCAAACCACTACTGATATTGGAGAGGAAACAGAAAAGGATTAGAGAAAGAAATAACACAGAATTTTTTAGCTAAATCTGTCCTGATGTATATTATGTAGTTGGATCTTGTGGTAGTGATATGTTTAATGCAAATTGATACAATAATGAAACTTACTGAACAGATATTATAGTACTCTAAATTTGATAATTTCACATCATAAAAATACATTTCTATTGAGTGTGCTGCAGAATTAAACTTAGATACTTTAATTCCAGTTTATCTTAGTTAAGAATTTCAAGAAGGGTTACTTCTTGTATTTTTAGGTGTCTCCATTTTTTTCATGTTAAATTTGGGACTTCTTTAAAAAGGGATTAATTTTCAGATGTGGAAGTACTCACCTGGCTTCTGTATGGCACATATTTCTGTGTTCAGGCATAGAGATACTAAAAATTTTCAGTTGTTTTACGAAAATCTTGATTATATCACATGTTTATAATTTAAAGCACACAAAATTTTCTGAGCTGAGGTACAACAAGTAGTAAAGGATGGCATGGATGGATGAATGATAAATGATCATCATAAATGATGCTGGATGGAACAGAAACCTGTAAGTGAATTCTCAGTATTTTGGAAGTGTTGAGAGAGGAGAGGTTAAGAAACTGTGTCCTGTAATTATCAAATTAGCTTCCTGGTGAACTTGTTGCAGAAATTATTTATTTTTGCATATAAATATGCTTTTTAAATCTGGATTCTAGGAGTTTATGTTAGAAGGGGCTGAATATCTGTAAATCATTTAAGCACCTGAGTAATTTCATTTACATTAACAATACTGTTTCAGCATCTGCTTGGAGTTATATACATGCTTAAGTACTCTGTTGGGACTTAAACGATGTGGGTTTGGATAGCCTGATGTTGTTAATTCTATTGTCACCAAATATACACAAAATGAAAGTGCAAAACCCTATCATTAATACCTGTGTTGCTCTACTCCTATTTGTTTCAAAATAATGAAGTTTTCCTCTTAGAAAAATTATTTATTTTATTCCCTTACCAGCATCAGAGTACAATATATTAGTCCCTGATTTAACTTTTTCCTGAATGCTTTCTGAAAATGAAAATCAAATGCATGGTATCTATTTGTTCCCTGATTATGTATAACCTGAAAGAAAATCAGACTGTAGTGAAGCATGACCTTTCATTCCTGAGGCAATATTAGCTATCCTTCATCAAGCTGTGCTTTTCTAAATGGTACCCATTTAATGTCCTAAAATGCTTTTTGAGATTCCCTCCTCCCAAAAGGCATCAAAACTAAATGGTCTATAATTTCCTGAAGTGTTCCCTGAGTCCATCTTCAATAATGACATTATGTTGGCCATTTTGCAGCCATCAGGCCTTTTTCTGAACAGAACAACTTTGTAAAATGTCTGCAAAACTTGAAATAATAACACTCCTATTCGGGGCGGGGAGGGGGGAGGAGGAGTTAAGAAATATTGGATATTGTTAGCTGTTTATTAGTGGAATGCTGTTACATTATTATCCCATATTATAGATGAATTATCCTTTTCTCTTTCCCAAAACCATCTGTTTCACCTAAAAAATACTCATTTGAAGTATTTAATGTAAATAATATATGCATACAGTAAACGTCCTTAAAATGAGGTATCCTGTTACAAATGGCAAAATAACTATTAAAAAATCCAACAAGAAAATTAACAATAATAGAAAAGAGCTAAAAGACTTTGTTTAATGCATTGTCTTTTAAACTGAAAGAAAGTGTTCATGGAATAGATTTGAAAAGAAAAGTAACAAAAAGCTAATGAGATATCCTTGCAATTTAATATATATCAATATTGTTTTAAGTGCCTCAAAACTAAGATACAAAATAAACAGCAAAAAAAATTAGATGTAGGACATATACAACAGTACTGCTTGAAAATATGGTTATTAATAATTCTTCTAGTACACTTGTAGGCCTGTATCCTTTATGTATGTAGGACAAAAAGCTATAGCTTGGTAACACCGCCCCTGAAGTGTTACATTCCTTTTCAAATATGTTAAGTTTAGTAACAGTAGTGCTGGCACTGACATTTCTCTGTACTGGATAATATGCCAGTACAGCAGTTTAAGCCTAACTGTTCGAAGTTCTTATAATAAAAGTGGTTACTGCCCCACAGAAACTACATTTTTAAATAGTGGAAGGAAAAAAAATCTGGATACTGCAAAAGGAGGGTACAGGACAACAGGTAGCTGTCAGTCGCTGACAGTCGCTATGGAACTACTTTTGAGGGCTCCTCATTAAGTTCATGCTAATTGAGTGACCATGAGCATCCTCCTGGCTGAACCAAGTGCAAGGTAAAGTATTTCACATTAAACTGCTTTCCATAAAAATAGGGGTATAAAAATATGGTCAATTGCTACAGCTCAGTCGATGTTCAGTAGTTTGTTAAGAGGTGGTACTGCAAGATGTCTAAGCCTTGTGTTTTGATTAGTATTTTTTGTGAAGTTTTTGGTGTTTTGTTCAATACATTCCTCCAGCACTTCATTTGCAATACAAATTTTTCATTTTAAATAATTCATACTTAATTACAGTAGTTGTCAGTTTATGTGGTCCTTTTCATTCTTGAAATGCTTTAGAAGCATTAATTCCCACAAAGTTTTGAGAAGCAATTAAGTATTAATGTTCCATTTTTACAAACAAAAACCAGAAAATACAGAGGTTGGGCAAACATTTCAGAACATCAACTGTAAAATTAGGCACTGACTAGATAGAGACTTGATCTAATTTTCAGAGGCACTGAAGACATTTGCATATTCAGAATGGAAACTTTTGTCCTAGCAGTTAAATTCATAAAGAATCTTGGATACCATATTACTGAGTATTACAAGTTTTTAACTACTCAGGATCAAGATATGGGAGGAGTTCATTAACTCAGACTGTTTGCAGCAGGTGAGCATGAAGCTGCCTAAGCTAACACAAAAGAAAGACTGATTTCCAGATTCTCACAATTCCAGCTGTATAAATAACCCTTTACAAACTTCTTTCCATGTGGGCTGAAGAACTGTGCATCCTTTCCTGGCATGAACTGCTTAAGTCATTTCTAAAGAAAAAGGAGATGGAGAGAACTGGGGATTGTGAGTATGATCTATTTCCTCAAGTACTCGCAAGACTCTGCACATTTTAGGATTGCTATTTAACAGCTCCAATAACCAATGTAGAATTTGTATCCCAAGAAGAGATTTCAGCTAGACATTGAAGCTGTTGGGAGCTGTGGTTTTGACCTTGCTTTGTCTCTCAGCCTGAAGAGAGAGCTGAACCTGGGACAAATGCTCTGATCACCAGAGTAAGGTACAAAAAGCAGGTCAGTACATGTCTTTGCTTTTAATAAAATAAATATCTAACACTGAGTTTCATACAAAATCAGTCTGTATGAATCTGTATGAATCACACACTTCACATGCTCTGAACAGCTACTATTTCGGATTTCTCCCAGATTCTTGCTATGAACAAGAAAAAGTGGGCATGAGGGGGCCTTATGCTGCTGCTGAGCATTTGTGAACATATGTGGAAAAAGGTATTTAAGTAGTGAGAATTTTAGCTGGTAGTATCTCTGGTGTTTGGGCCTGGGTTCCAGCTTTGAAGAGTTTGACAAGAGTGGTGTTGAGACTGTTGCAAATATACACCCTAAATATATGTCTATAATGATAGTTATTCTCAAACATTTTAAGTCCCATTTGCTATTATTACTTGTTTGCATCATCTATCTATGGGCTGTTTGGTGTAAACCAAAGTTGTTTGCATTGCATTTCTATTTCATGAGCATAGAGGTAAGATTTATCCCCGTTTTCTTGTGGGACGCTGGCGTGAATAATTTGGCAGCCTTGTCTCGTCTTCTAGGTGAGCTGCCACTTATAAATAGTAAAGAAAGGAAGGAGGTACAGAAGGACTCAGAAGCAAAGAATAGCAAATGGCTACATTTGTGGTGAGAGTGTACAAGTATCTTCTGATGTGAATTTTTGAAGAAGTGTAGAAAGCCATGGTATAGTGAGTGGTGTCAGAGTGAGCTTCATACCCTGAACTGTGGCAGTTTGCAGTACTGAGGTACATGGCTGGTGATCAAGTTTAAGTATTCACAATTCCTAAAAAAATTGTGGGTCCAGGATTGAAGGTGATTGTAAAATTAATCCCAGTGCAGAATTATCCAAAGCTACAAAGGGAATTTGGGGCCAGAGCTAAAATCAGATGTTAGGTTTTCTAGCTTTTTCCATCTGTAGCATAGATCACTGCACCTTACTTCTCCTAAAAGCTCAATCAAAACATAAAATTTCGAAATTGCACTCAGTGTTTAAGAAAAATCACATAACAATGAAAAATGAGGAAAAACTGACTTGCAAATTGTTAAGAGCCATTTATATACATACTATTAGGAAAGGATTACATGCATCGATGAATCAGCGGTTTTAATCAGATGAAAATACTTTTGAGCACAGTTCCAGTGTGATGAATATGCTAGAGTTGTAGATCACCAGGAAGAAGATTAATATTCTGTGTATAATTATACACATTTCTTCTCAATTCTTTTTTTGAAGACAGAGAGCAAATAGGATTTAAAGCAACAGTCATTCACTTCACATGAGCCCAAAGAAAATGTGTGGGGAAGCATGCAGCTGCCTGCCCCACACCTGCCAGAGAGCTTCTACCATCTCTCTGGAAAACAATTTTTTCTTCATTTCCTGTCTAATCTCATCTTTCTCCCCTGAGTTTGGTCTCATGGCTCCACATAACATTCTTCTTCCATCTTTTTTAGGGACTTGGCCTGTGGCTATTCAGTGCTGGATAGTTACCCCTTGCTGGTGGTGGTCTTACACTCTCATCCCCACGTAGGATGCCTTCCTGTAGCAGTTGGTGACTCCTGACAGTGGAAGTTTCTCTGAGTCCGTCTGTAATGAGGCCTGCATAGTCTGAATATTTCATTTGCAGCCATTCTGAGAGTACACCTGTGTTTAGAGCCTTTAATGCTTTCCTCTTTCATCAGTGGGTGATGCTGTACCTTCTTGTACGTAACTACAAGCTGTCTATCTTTAGCCTCGTTTGAAACATGTCTCACCATTTTCCTCGGCTGGCCTGCACACCAGCCTGCCAGAACAGGTAATGATCTCTGCACAGATGTAACTGTTTTAAATGAGCAGTCTCTTCCATCCAATTTCCATTTGAAAAGAAGCATATGAGCCTCCTACTGTGATGAGGAGTTGTGTGTCCCAATCTCAGGCATTTGACACTAGTAAGATTAAACATTTGTGCTGTGGTTTTTTGTGTTTTGGCACAGGGCATCTGAGGTAGAGTGTGAACTGCAGTTTGGGCCAAACTTCTGGTTTTGTAGTACAGGATGAAGTTAGGCTTCCATGGATCATTGAGCTATCTGTAATACTGCGAAGGCTGAGTGCTCTGAGGTTCTCCACTTGCTATCAGTTGAAGAACTCATGATCCTGAGGGATGGATCATGACTAGGCAGTGTAGACGGTAAGGACACTCCCAGGGATGTGATGAAAAGTAACATAGGTGTAAGTGTTTCTGCATCTGTGTGTCAATGGTCATTAATTTGCATTTATTGACTGTTTGATATTGTCCTAGGTCTACAATATAGCAATCTCAATAATGTAAGAACAGCAGCCAGTCCTATTTCAAAGAACTAATTGGATGGCTCATCCTAAACATCAATTAGCAGATCAGGTCCTTAGTGATGACTTTTAAAGCATTACTGTTCATTTTCTTGTTGTATTTTTTATACCTGTCGTCTGTTGCTATCGGACAGTGTTAATGCAAAACACAGTGGTGCTCTCTTTGAAGGAGCAAAATGAGAAAAACATTTCTGTATTGCACACTGATAGCTACTAATTATCTTTTCCGGGGAGAACTCCATTCTGTGTTGAAGAAGTATTTAAATACATAAACTGGCAGAAAATCATGTTAGGTAAAATTATTTCAATTTTATTTCAAACTCCACAATTTCTAACAAAATATCTGACTATTGTTGGAGCTGTACAGGTCACCAGGCTGCAGCTCTCTGCCACAGTGCATCACGCCGGTCATCTAGATGAGGAAGTTTCTCAGAGGACTACCCAGTTCCTCCTGACATTAGAGTTACAACAGGAATGGGGTGCACACTGGTTCCCAGTTCAGGAGCACTCTTTCCTTGCTGTTTGCTGAAGAATATAAATAGTCCAGATCCCTGCTGCAAATGTAGTGGGGGATCAAGATAGCTCAGCCACAAAGCGTTCCTACTGATAGCAGCATTTTTTTGGAAGGGAAAATTGATCCAAGCTGACAGCTGTGCTGGAATGGCTAGACTGCAGCTAAGTCGTTTAAGGCCAGTTTGAGTATCTCACCGTGCACTGCAGCCCAGACATAGCAGCCCCTATGCGAAGAAGGCTCACTTTAACCAAACAGCTATGGTGGGATTTTGTTATTGCATTAAGACAATTTGGTTCAGAAGTTAGAAAAAATAAAGACAAATATAAATAAAAGAACATACTCTGAACATGGACAGGGTCTTTTTGTTCTTGCAGTACAATGGGGCTATAAAATGGCCCTGAAAACAACATCCCAAATCACTTTATATATCCTGAAACTTCTACACAAGCCAAGATACAAGACAAGATGCAGCTCTTGCTGGCTCACTCAAAGAGCACAGAGGGACCCTGTCCTGCACTGTAGCAATGCCCAGGAAGGAGCTCAGGCAGCTCTTTGGTGGTCAGCTCATCAGGTAGTCACAACCCGGAATGCAGGTTATAAGCATCTACAGATATTCAAATGTATCCATCAGTGCCCAGAAGTGGCAGCAACTGAATGCTCACATGTATTCAGCATGAAGTGAATTGATAGTTTCACTTTACTTTTTGCTGGTAATGGTCTACTTTATAGAAAATACACCTGCATGTGGCACTCTTGTTAGTACTTCCAGCAGTGCAAAAAGGAGTGCCTCTGGAGAGTGTGCTGCTCAGGATGACTATAATAAATCTGTGGCTCAGAAAGGTCTGCACAGCCTCTGTCCCTAGCTATCTGTAGTTTGGATAAAGGGGTTAGTATCCTTTGCTATTATCACCAATTTAATAATTGGAATTAATAAAAATGCTTTGGGTTTTTTTTTTAACTCTCTTCCGCCAGTACATTTATATCTGCTGTCTGCAGCAAAGACTATGCCAGGCCTTTGCTTTACTCCTACGCCTAGAGAAAGTTTTACGAAGAGAGATAGAAAAGTCTGTCATTCACTACCTGAGACAGGAAATTAATAAGAGGAAACAAATAAGAATGTGTAAGATAGTGAGAAGCAGTGAAGATTGAGGAAAAACCTCTGTTCTCTGAGGCTATGTTTTAACTGCAAGATGTGGGGATATTTCTCTATCTTCTGATCCAGGTATGGGATGTCTCTGAGGTGGAGACATGCCATCTTTTTCTATCCTCTGCTTTATGTTGATCTCCATGGAAAACAAAACTTTCTGTAAAAACCAACAGTGCTGGTAGCATACTCTGGTCATGTTCCTATGTAGACCACCAAGGTACAGGATCCTGATTATTTTTATTTTTTTATGCTTATACATGCACAGAAAGAGAGAAACCACCAGCACCTTCTCATCTATTCCCATTTTTTTCTCTTGCACCAGATTTTGTTTCAAAAACTAGTGTGATGGCATGGAATAATTTTATTTTAAGACTGGGGTCATCTGTTTCTCACCATGAGCTGCCAAGGGCAGAAGAGGTGGCAGCTATTACATTATCTAATTCTTGTCTGAGCATATGTGGTATTCTTCTAGCACTTCTATATAATGTCTGAGCTTAAATAGAAGGGTTGGAAAGTGCCTACATCCAAATTAACTTGTAGGCAAAGACACCTTTCCAGAACCTGAGAAGTGCATCTGTCAACTTGCTGATGCCAAAGAGGCCTGGTTCAGGCCTGGTAACCCATATGGCCCAGTACCATCACTGCTAGACAGCTTGGTTGTATGAAATAGCAATTACGTGCTTAATTCTGTGTGAGGATTTTAAGATGAAGCAGTTTCCTTGTGATCTGGCAGATCAGAAATAAGTAGCTAAGCACTGAAGAACAGGGTCATTCTGTACTGGCTACTTTGGGCATTTCTCTCTTACCATCTGTTATAAAACCCATTTTGAGATGAGTTTAGCCCAAAAGGTGCTTTAAAGCATGGCACTGCAATAGCCACATATTTTGTGGTTTTAGCTTCTAAGCCAAAATCTTCCTTTTTCAATGCCTAAATATGTTTAGTGCCTCTAAAAATCAGGTCACGTACTAACTTCTTGTATATGAATATGGCATCTGCAGCCTTTACCAACAACAAGTTTCTATTTTCTTCCATCTCATTGATAAAGATATTGAATAGCATGAACTAAGAATAGATCTATGTGGAACCCCATTATATAATAATGCCCTCTGTGCAATTACTTTTTGGCTGTATCAGCCTTTTCACGCCAGTTAAAATTTGCTACACAGATTTTGTGTTGTGTCACATTTAACCAGAAGGTCAGAGTACAAGGTAAAATATCTCAGCTCAGTTATACTGAGCAACTTCCTTTAGCAACAGAACCTTGTCATTTTATCAAAAGATGTAATCAGTTCCATCACTAATTTTCCATGAAAACTCATTCACTGAAATGGATTATCCTACTGTCTTTGTAAACTTACTGATTAGATCCCATTCTATCCTATATCCCAGTACTTTGTCTGGAACGAATAGAAGGTCACTAGATTTTTACTTACTTTGCTCATGTGTAGGCATTTTTAAAAAATGCTAATGTGTCAGATGTTTTCCAGATCACTGAAATTTTGACAGCATTACTGTATTTTTGAAAGATTGTTCCATGAGGAGTAGAAAGAATTAAGCATTGTTTTCTTTGGAGTTATAACTTCCACCCACTCACTGCTGTCATCCCAGATCTCTCCACATCCTCTAAATTTTTCCCAGTTCTGCTATGTCATTCCCTCTGTGATTCTAGCCTTCCTCCATCACATCACCTAGCTCACCACACCACCGCTGTACACTCCTTCCAGTGTCTTTGATCTGTGATACAGTTGTCCTTGACCTCAGCTCCCTTCCATCTCCAGTACAATATGTCCAGTACAACAAAAGCGCCATGTACTCCATGCTCTCTGTATTCTTTTTTCCATGTTCTGTACCTCTGTATTTTATCCTGCCAGCTGGGGAAAAGCCAGAACATCTGGCACAGACATGCTGGCTGGCTGGCTAGTACATGTGTGATCACTGAATAAGCTGGCTGCTCCTAAGCGTAAGGGACAATGAATTCTCCTTTGTGCCATGAATAGGCTTTCTGTTCTACCCAGACAGTATTTTATTTTAATTAAATGTGGAGGAAATTAATTCTTTTTGCCACTTCTGTGCCTCTGCTGAATGTGACAGCAACTAACCCAAAGGGTGAAAATTATTTGGGCATGGGGGAAAATGTGAGGATGGAAAGGAGAACTAATGGCCAGATGAAGAGGCAGCCACACAAGTGGCATTATTTCTTAACACACATAATAAACCACACACATAAATAAATAAATAAACCACACACTTAAATAAACCTTAGAATGCCTCTTTGGCCAATTGCTTTAAACCTCTGGTATTAATATTATGCCATTCTTCAGATCTGAACATTATTTATTATAGGTGTTTACTGTAAACATTCCCTATCATTGGAAAAATAGGAGGTACTTTTTTAGCCCTGAGATATTACTCAGTTTCCTTCCAGTTGCCAAAAAGAAGAATTGATATCAGGCATTGCTATGAATTAATAATACATTTTTACAGTAATGGGTCTAATATCAACTTCAAATACAAAAGAGAAACCATAGCACACATACTTCATAACACAACCTTGAGATTAAGAGGGTCAATATAAGTTCAGAGGCTTTTACTGGAGACCTGTAAAAAGCACAAGCTATATCTTGTGCTACCGAAGAATGCTCGTTAGCTTGACTCATGTGAAACCCCTTCAGTTTGCCAGTATTGTGCCCTGCACTGCCCCAGACGAGGAAAGTGCACTTCACTTAATATACATATAAAAATACTAAACAACATAAATTCTTCAGCAAGAGCTTGAAGCAGTATCTGTGCTACAATCATATATCACATTAACATTTGATGTTATTACTGCTTCACAGGTGCAACAATCCTTGGTCCTTGCCCCTGTGGGAGAGCAGTGGTTGACTTCTATTTCTTTTTTTAACTGTTTACATTTTTACTTCAATCATAGTTTGTCTTATCTCTCCCTCTGCAGGAGGGCAATCATCAGTGAGATTTGCCGGGAATACATTGTGGCTGATGTATCTAATGGAACCTGCACTTATAGCCAGACCTGTCAATAACCCCAGCACCATTACAGTAGATAGCTTTTCACAAGATTGGCTTCTTCTTGCAAAGATTATTCAGTGCCATATGCGCAAACAACAGCAGCCATTATTGCCCTTTATTTCCCACCTCTCCTTTTCTTAGACTAGCACATCTCTTTATTATTATTTGACAGCAATGAAGAATAGCCCAATCTTTGCCATCATTTGGTAACAACAATTCTTAGCACTTTTCATGTTCAAAGGGCTTTGCAGTCATTATCTAATTAATCTTCACAACAGCTCTATGAGACTGGTAAGAAAGGTTTAGCCTCATTTTATAGATGGGTAACTGAAGCTGTGAGTTTAGCCGCTTGATTTTCAAAGGTGCTGTGCATTCTTGGCTCCCATTGAAGTTAATGAGAGTGCAGAGAGAGCAACGTCTCTGAAAATAAAGGAGCTTGTGCAAGCTTGCAGAGGAGGTTACTATCAGCATGCAGTGGGCATTCCTTGGTCCCAGACCTGTGCTCAGGCTGTTGGACTAGGCCTGCCTCAAATCTGAGTCATCACTGGCAAGCTAGCCATTAGACACTGGCTGTTCAAAACTTCCTTTGCATTTAGATATTTCAGTGTCACCCAGGAAAAATTCAGAAACTCTGCACTTGAAGTTTTGCCCTTGGGATATTTTATATGTCCTCACTCTAGGAAAAAAAATGCCTTTAACCTGTTAAAAGATGTCACTATGCAAGCACTAGGTTTCACATACATTGATTCACTTGCAGTTTTATGACTATATTTTACAGAAATTGCACTTATTTTGAAATACTTCCTAAGCACTAAAGAGCATAGACAGAATGCATTCACTAAGGCTTCCCTGATTCATGGAGGTGGCTGCTTTACCAGTCACTGTCAGATCCTTAATCAGCAGAGTTGTAAAGCTTGTAGATATTCAGCAAAAGTGCTTAATAAAAATCATTTAATTCTAAATTACCAGAGTGCACTTAACCCTAAAGATATTAAAACTGATTGTTTGACGCACTGCACTGAGTGGTAGAAATTTAAAAATAAAAGCTTTCCTTACTTGCATCAAAGTGAATAAATCTTCTAGCCTTCATATCCTAGTGTCATGATATTATGCTGTGATAAAGTAATCCATTTTAGACCTTTAAGCTGTAAATATAAAGTACTTCAACCTGACTGGTGACAACAGGAGAAACTAGGTTTTGAAGTAAAGAGCAAGCATTCTGGCTGGCATTCCTATTACATGGTTCTTGAAGGCCATCTGTCTCCATTTGTGCACTTTCTGTGATGGATTTATAAATCCATTCTATAGTCTGGCTGGTGGTACAACATAGCGGAGTGCTGTAGAGCTGTTAAATACTTTTGGTAATTAATTATAAAACATCTGCATCTGTGCTTTGTAAAATATACCATAAACCATTTACATTCACCCCTATAAGCATGGCTCAGTCCCACCAGACACATACACACACACTCGCACATGTGTGTACATGCACACGCACACTCGTGCACCACTCATGAACACACACGCCTCCCCTCCACTGAGGGCTGTTGCCCTGAGTTTTGCAGTTCTTCGATATTTTCGTTCTTCTGTAACAGTTTATCATACACTCTCTGTAAACATAGCCATGTTTTGTAACTGTATCCTATAGTTTGCATTCCTTTCTCCTGGGCAGAGAAATTTGCTGGATATTTCCTTTGACCAGTGTGATGGAGAGGTGGCTATTTCTCCCTCCAATCCACTGTGGTTTCTAGAGGATATATAAAATAAAGTGCAGTCCTGCCCAGCTTTTTTGGCCCACAGTCTTGGCTCTCTGTCTTCAACATGTCTGCGTCTTTCTTTCGTGTCTTGAGCGACAGAAGGCGTCAGCAAAGTTCAGACTTTGGGTTGGCAGAGATGTTTGTATTTATTTGTATCATATGAAAAGTTAGAACTAAGTATATTTAGGTGTCATGTCAAATTTTTTCAATTGAAATTATTTTGCAGTTTTGTTGTTGCTAAAATTTAGCCTTTGATAAGAACATTAGTAGCAGTGATTCTTTTGAAGAAATGGAAAACTTAACTTTTTTTAGACAGTAACAAAATTATTTCTTTTTACCTAAACTCAACAAATGTTAGTATTTTGTCAGAAAAGAGAGGAAATAAATGTGATGGATGTGTCTGGATTTTGATAAAATGCAAAAACTTATGAAAATGTATTCGTTTTTAGAGCAACAAAAACCTTATAAGTTCCATCACTTTTCCCATGGGAACTTAAATAATCTTCCTTCAATATCTATTGTGCAAATAACCATCAGAGAAATACTTAAAAATATTCTTCCCCTAGCTCTTTATATATCACCTGTCTTCCTGGACCAGAGGCAGGACTTGGCTAAGATTAGTGCTTGTCAGCAGGACTCACCTGGATGTCAGACTCTATCACAGTTCTGTATTTTTCTCACTGCTGATACTGTTTGTATTGAACCTTTGTCATTTCCTGCTTTATAGCCAGATATTTCCAGATGCATTTTTTTACCTTAATAGAGCTTTCATGGATTATAGAACCTTTGTCTAATTCGGAGGATGTGGGAAGGTGCAGGTTTTATTTCCACTGAAGTCCTCCAGGATTATGATATGAAATCTGTCAGTTCACAGTACTGAGATTTTCTTATAAATAAAAGAGATTTAATTCCATCTTGTGATGTTAGAAATCTCCTGCAATTATAAAATTATTTGTCTAAAAACTTGTATGTAGTCTGGTTGTTTGGATTTTCCTTATTCCAAAACAGAATTTTAAATCTTTGGAACAAAGTCAAGGAGTCATATGCCTTTTTTTTTTTCCTTGTAATCTTTTCTGATTAATTTGTACAGTATGTTTGATTGCTTAATTGTTTAATTTTGCCTTCCATAAACAAGATTAATTGCAATTCACTAGCCTGAATAAATATATACCCATTATAGTAAATAAGCAAGTACTGACATTCTACTTCTGAGCTGTACTGAAAACTTAAGACAGATAGAAATCGATACACTGCAGTCCTCAAACTGTTCCTGACACCTCATTGCACAACATCAGAATAAAAATGGAATATTTTGAAAATATTATTGCATAGGCTTAAGCCCAGGTTAGGCAAGAAGGAGATGACAGGGAGGCACTGTTTTAGAAGCCTGCATTTTCTCTCCCATCACTCCTGGATCTACTGGGACAACTTCCTCTTTCTTGCTGGTTTGAAAGAGAGTAATAGGATCTCACCACCCATTAAAATAAGAATTCCTACTACATTTAGAGGTCATTGAGCTTCAAAGAGGCTACTGTCAGGGTTGAGGAAGGTGCCTGGCTTTGTGGATTTTCCATCATACACTTAAAGCCTCCTTCTTGACACATTGTACTATTATACTTCATGTAATGGAATTGATTTAGTCCACAAAGTGTACAGCTTGACAAATAATGGCTTAAATATTCTACATCACAAGGGATGATGCAAGAAAAAATTACTAAAAACTCCATTGATTAGTCCCATACTAATGAAAATTGCCATATAGTCATTACCTGATTCCAAAAATGTTCATTAATTTAATTGTTTAAAATATTTCCATCCCACTGATTCCTAAGCAACAGACTGTATTAGTCGATCAAAGCTTCCACATAGCTGGTTGATTCTGAACCCATTTTTTACAGATTCCACACAAAATTAAATATAAACTTAACATTTCTATCTAGGATAAGCATTGTGAGCACAAAATACAACAGGATTTTTTACATGGCAGTTAAAACATTTAAACCAAATTCAACTGCTCTGGCTCTGCTCCTTCTTTTTTGTTTTGGCAAAACCCCAGGTACAGTGTATGTAATCAGGGTTTATAGTAGATATGTACGGGGTAGCCAGCTAGCTTAACACGATGTTGCAAATAAAAGTGCCACAAATAATAGTGGTAATATTAAGAGATTGATATTTCTGCATTTGCTTGACAGGAAAATGATAGTAAATTAACTAAATATGTGTGTTAATAGGTTTGAGAATTGTTGTTAACTTAAAAAGAACTATCTCATTTTTCTGCATCTTGCATAACTTATGCAAAGAATATGCCACGGTCATCTAATACTTTTGAAAAAAATATGTAACTATATTAAACATACGTGACCATATAAAGGACAAGACAGCAGCAGGAAAATTGTTACTTGCCTTGCTTATATTACTAAATACTTTCTTGTTTAGATTATTGGAAAGGGGAAAAATCTGAAATTCAATGTATTTTTTATTATTATTTTCTGCTTGTTTAGTTTTTGCATTTATCTTATCTTAGACATTTAAGAATTATAAAATTAATTTCACTGCAGCTTATTATGAGCTTCTCTATTTACTCCCTAGATCTAAAAAAATACATTTGCTATACTAAATATTGCTACTGATATTTTTGTTTGGAAAAAAATTACCATTACAGAATCACAAGGTTGGATTATGTTTTGGAATTTAGCCCAAAGATAGAAATTTATTGAATTGAATCAAAATTAATTATCAGGCAATGACATTCATCCATGTCCTTTTTCAACCAATACATATATCCTTGATAATCAGTATGAATTTTATATGACACTAATTGCACAGTAGAGAAACTTACCTCTCTCTGCCTAAATAATTTCTAAATACTTGTATTACGGAGAAAAGAAAATGTTCAGAGCAACCTAGTGGCAGATTTTCAGCACGTATAAATTAATATTAAAATCACTGATCCAGAATAGTTATTGTTTCAATGACATGAGAAATAATGTATTGAGTTTTCATTTCCAGGAGTTTTTCTTTATTCAGCTCTGGTAGGTGTATAATACTAAACTCTTGAATAATTCCCTTTTAAATTAAACAGTGGATTCATATCTTACCAGATTTATGAGTCATTTATATTCCACTAAGCCACACTACCCAAATGGTTATGTATACAATTTTGATGAGCTGGTAGTTTAAGTACGGAGATAATACAGAGAGCTTTTTCTGAAGTGGGTATGGGGATATTAATATAGTTGGTGTTTAAATATGTTATCAATATGAAATAGAAAAGCTGGAATAAAATCAGTTTGCCATTAGAAATCAGAAGAACTTTTAGCCTAAAGTTTTTCAGAATGATGTTGATGTTATGATAAATCCAAAAGCATGGTGATACTAGATTACTGTGAACTACATATTAAGCACTATATGTGTGTAGGTGATGTATTTGAGTTCACTGAAAACTGAATATGGGTTGTGGTGGAAGAATTACCCCCAAATTATGTAAAAATAGAAATTTGAGTTTCTCAAGAAATTCGCTGTTATGGCAGTTTTCTGGAAAGCCACTAGGTGGAAGTTATTTTCCTACTGAGCATCTTTATTATTCTCACAGAGGCCATTGTTTCCTAATACAAGGCTGTAAAAGAGTGATTTTCCTTCAGTATTATCCTTGCTAGACTTTCAAGCAAACAGAACAAAACGTTGTCACTTACAAAAGTTGTGGAATATAAAGCCAGAACCTTCTTTACTGGGACAAGCACTAGGCAGGAGCTGTTCTACTAATATTAGAACAAGTAAATTGCTAAAAAAATTGCCAAAGTAGAAAGTATCAAGCCAAATGCAAGTGAGTGGCTGTAAAACTAATCATAAATGGAGAAAGAAATTAAGAACATACAGTGATAAATCTGAACAGGAATTTAAAAAAAGAGTCTGGTGAAAAGTGCAGAAGTAAAAAGCTCTTTCATCAAAAATGCTCCCAGAATTTTGAGATCATTATTTTTACTTTATAAAATTAAACTCATAACATAGGCTTTACAATAAATAATTCTGAGTTTGACTTTCTGGTCTTTTCAGAACTTGTCAGTACAAAACCCAAATAGCAGTGACATTTGCATTTTCTGCATTTGCAGAGAAGTTGAAGCATCATGACTTCAAATCTGTTACTGAACCTCTTATAAGAAACAAAGACTTCCTTGCCATACAGAAAATGAAGACTCGGCTTTGCCCTGATGTTGCCCTTTGTTTGGTTTTTTTTTGCCTTAGTAGTTCTCATTTCACTAGTAATGGATTGTTCTCTGGTGCTGTGGCAAGGAGGGCCATGCTCACAGTCTCCGTTGCAGTTATTGCTTTTTTCTTCTGCTGTAGCCTTTACTGAAGAAGATGGTGGGATGTACATCACTAATAACCGACATAACTTGTGTTTCATGTCAAAAGGAAAATTTAAGAAACTCTGAAGTATTTTTGACAAGGAATCGGATGAGGAGTAAAGAGAACCAGAGAAGAGCATATCACCCACTTTATGTGAAAGAGAAGAAAAGCTGTGGAGCATGCAAGTATAGAAGTCACAACATAGGAACAACACACACTGCTGGGAATACCATGTGCATATTGTGTGAATATATTGTTCCAATAGGCTACCTGAGATATCTGAGAAACATCGCTTTTCATAGCAAAGTTTTGTTGTTGTTGCTGTTGTCATTTATTTTGAAGGATTTTTTTTTGTTTTATTTTTAATAGTTGAGTAAGTAAATAAATAATTACCAGGAACTCTTAGCGTTTGAGAAAGAAGCAGCTTTGCCCTTTTAGCCCTTTTATTCATAAGAAAAAGAAGCAATATAATTGTGTTGCTTTATGTAATACTTGACATTAGATACAAAAATCAGGAAACTGATAAAACTTAATAATATAAATTAAAAAAATATACCTAAAGGAAATTCTTAAGACCTTATAATGATTTTTAGTGCTGTGAAAAATAAAAGTTCAGCAAGTCACTCTAAAGCCTACTACCATTTTCTCATAGAAGGATTTATGTATGAAGCATCTTGCTAAAACATTTTTAACAAGAATATGTCTAGATAATGTAACTGTAAAAGTCATGGAATTGGGCCTGAAATCCTTTCAATGAATGCTAGGAGTTGTTAAACACATGCTAATAACCCATATGTATATACTTCCTTGTCTTCTACTGCTTCATTGAGTGGAAGAGAGAAAAATCTATTGAAAAATCTGAGATGAGGGCAAGAAGTTGAGAAAGTGATTTTTGAAGGATTTTTTCCCTTCCTACCTGATCCTCTTCTCTCCAAATAGATTCTTCCATGAGTCATTTGGAATAAGAGAAACTGATATGAGGAGACAAAAGTCAGCAACAAGCTAAATGGGTACTCACTCCGGACTAAAATCACTCCTCAAGAAAAGCCAGTTAATGATACTTGAGACAATGGGCCTGATCTCCTGGTCTTCCATAACCACACTGAAAGGCTCCCACTGGAGCAGTTTCATATCAGCCTGGTCTCAGCCTTTCATCCTTTAAGGGGATGAAGTCTGTGGGTCTCACCATGGGAGATGATCTTGTGACTGGGGAAGAGTATATGGAAATTATATAATACAGAAGACAAAGCTGAAGGGCAGTTTAAGCAATTCAATTTGTTGACTTTTATTTTTCTTTTATGTATTTATTTAGCAATTTTGACAAATTGTGTCAGTTTTCCAGGCTCTCTGCTGGAAAAGGGACCCTTCTGCAGTGTCTCTAACCAACAAAATAGAGCTTGCCTGGTGAGGACAGCTTGGAGTCCTGGCTCCAGCAGAAATGGCCAGGATCTATGACAATAATCATCTACACTTGGAAAAATTGAGCTGAAGATTGGGTCTTCTGTACCCTCTGCCTCACAGTGAAAGTGCTCTGTGACTTTTACAGCCTTTATAAGCTGTACTGAACTAGATGTTCTCTGCAGTAAACCTGGGACAGAGCTGGTGGAGGCTGGAAGAGATGTGTGTTGCAATGGTTGGCACTTTAGCTGAGGGCAGGAAACCCCAGGACTTCCAGGGTGTTGCAAAGCAGGTATGATGTGGTAACATGAAGAATAAAGTAGGATGAGTAAAGGGAAAGGAACTGGAGGACAGAAAGAAGTTAGGAGCGGGACAGAACCTGCAGAAGGGAAGATGGGTGTAGTAGTGTTCAAACAGTGAAAATGACACAGTGAAGACAGCAAAAGAGGAAAGGACATGAGAAAGAGCAATGGGTACAGAAGCTGTCTGCATGAGACGGGACCCCGAGGGACCAGAACTTGAGACGACCTTCTCATTCACCTTTCAATCAGCTGCAAAAGGTTCTGTGGCCCTAAATATTTCAGTCCAACTAAAGAATCTATTTCTTGTACGGTCATGCAATGATACACAATGAAAAGTTTGTTTTTCTAGATTCTAAGATTTTATAATTTGGGAAAGTATAAAAAAAGCAAAGTTTAAAAAAATCCACATAGAAAGGGTTGTATAAAGGTCATATATTCAAATGCTAAAACTAAGGATTACTGGAATTAAGACTGCCTTTATTAAGAGCATAGTAATACACTCTCTAATTCCATAATTTTGTAAGCTTTCTCAACATGAAAAACCTTAATCTTAATTCACTGTACATAAGGGCTACTCTGAGGATGAATTAATGTTATATGCTTCAGAATATTGCCCTCTCAGTAACCCTATCTCATTAATTGCTAAAGCCTGAGAAAGCGTGCAGTGGATGAGAAAGGGAATTGTAGGAAGGATCTCAAAGCCCTGATGACTAAGGCAATGAAATGCTGTCCTAATTAATTGCTTCTTATCCCAAATTCTTCCATGGAGTTCCTGTGTGATGCTGAGAAGTCACAAGCAACCATTTTCACAAAAGGACACTATTTTTATTTTGCCACTTTTTCAAATATCATGTTTATGCTTCATTGTTGTATCAAGCTCTGACCTCTGCATCTTAGAGCCCTTGGAAACTCTACTGTGAAAATGAAGTGCCTTGAGAAGTTAACACACAACAAAATTAGCTTTTCGATCCTTCAAAGCAAACACACATATTTACTTGTAATTGTCAATTTGGACTTAAATGGCAGTGCCTAAATCTGTATTATGGACTTTCAAAGTGCTTCTATACTGGAGAACCTTTTGCAGAAGGACATGAGGTAGAGGTGTGCATAAATCCCTTTTCCCTTGCCTTGTTTCATTTAAAATATACCCATAAATCTGGTTAAAAAGGGAACTTCAGTAAGTAGAGTGATTGTCACCTTCCCTTTGCTGGACAACCAGGCTGTACCTATGTGATGCACTTTCCCTGATTTTTGCTTGCCCATCTGGAGCACAGGAAGGATAACACCACTCCTCAGGGAAGGAGCAGCATAGGTCCTAGTGTTTATGAAGAACTCAAAAGTAGGTCTAAAAGAGACTTAAATTGTATGCTTCTCTCACTATCATGCAAGACCTCTGGGCTGAGTTTGCAAGCTTTAACTTCGCTAGCTACAGTAGTGTTAATTCAGGGGTTTTGGCTTCCCTGCATGTCTCTGTTGCACTCATACAACCAGACTGCTTTCAAACCTGAGCTTCTGACTCTGTGAAGTATTCTGCATTGTGTGGTTGTACTAGTTCAGACCAATGTTGGCTAGTTTAAGGATCTTTACATTGAAATCCACTGCAGGATAAAACATGGCTCCAGGAAATGTCAAGAGCTCCCTTCTGCCCAAAGCTGACTAGAGATCTCCAAAATGCAGTTTTGGGGCACCATTTTCTTTCTGCAGGAAAATGATGAGATGCTGCCCCTTTTCTTGCGATAGGTGGTTATTGGAGCTATGCTCCTTCAGTTAATGAAACCCAGAGTGAATGCAGTTGGAGTCCCCATAAGGCATTTTATAGAAGGAGATGTCAGCATTTCAGACATTTAGTCATGTCATGATAGATATATTCAACATACGGTTGGGACTGTGTCTGTACCATACACAGAAACTGTTTCATATTAAAATTTTAAATACAAGGTGCCAGAAAATAAAATGGTGATTCTAGTCCAGCGTTTCACCATTAATCATGCTCCTTCCTAAGATCTGATTTGCTGAACACAGATTCAGGTTCAAAGGAAGTAAGAGGAGATGAGCTGATATCTGGAATGCCTTGCTAAAGTTTGTAGGGATTCAAGAGAAGATGGGACAACTATATGGAAAACAAATACATCAGAAGTTAATAAACATAGAGAAATTGCATGCAACTCTAGAATTATCTAAGTGGACAATGACTGGAGGCTAGAGAAGGGCTCAGAAGTAGTATACATTTTCTCGTCTCTTGTACTGTTCTGCCGCATCTGCTCTGCCCCGTCAGAGAACAAGGGAACTGTCAGAGAATGTGGGATATGCAGCAGGCAGGATGGACAGAGAGAAAAATTCATCAGTAGAAGATCAACCATCTCATACATTGAATGAGAAATGGCCACATGAGAAAAAAAATGAGAGAGTTTTTTTGTAACTGGAGTTATAGGGTTGTGTTTGCAACGGTGATTTAAAGGTGACAAAGCAAGCTGTGTGGTGGGAGAGGATAACTTTGATTAGATCAGGCTAACACCTTTGAAAATAACTGGCTTGTCTTTGTATACACAGTCCCTCCTGTAAGTGTGAAACCAAAGCTTCTAAAGCACGAGCAGGTCCTGTGTGATGAAGGCTGTTTTACAATGCAGTCACAGAAGATACTGAATGAGGTTAACATAGACAAGTGCAGTGCAGTTTTCCTTAGCTTTTGAAGGCTTCTCTTTTACATTCTTTCAGTGTAGCTTTGTTGTATATTATTGATTGGAAGGCTGTGGAATTCTTACTTAACATCTGGAATAAAACCCAATACTTCATCTTCTCACAGATGAAACTGCATCATGCTCTTTCTACATTACCCACATTGCAACCTTGTGATCTTTTCAATTTGCATTCCACACCTCCAAAAGCACTGCACACTTTGGACTCACTCCTGATGATCCTCTTCACAGAAATAAAAGTGACAGCTTCTGTGAAAGGGGAAGTATTGCAGCAAGCGACATATGAGTGTTGAGCAGAACAATGCAGTGAGTAAGCAGCTGAACCTTGAAGGGAATCTCCATTGAAGTAAAACACAATAGGAGAGGCTAATTCAATTAGCAACTGATGCTTGTTGCTTGAACAAACGTCACTGAATTTTGGGGGGAAAAAAAAGCAGGAAATACACAGCCAATGAACATGTTGGCAAAAATAGACACAAGTAAATATCTTGATTTTTTTTCAAATTTTCTTAGATCTTAGTAGTCTTCCCAAGTACTGATGTTTTGGTTTTTAACTGGTTTCCTCTCATCTTGTATAATTTCTTCTGCAGATGAAAATGATCAAACATGGCTAAGCCTCCGAAAATATTTTCACACCATCCTACTATCCTGTGTATTTCAAGTACCTGTCTGTACAATCTTTCTTCTAGACCTGCTGCCCTCAAATCCTTGCGTTACATACAGACTTATCCATGTTATTTCATTCCTATTGCTATTTCATTCCATTCCATTTGAAAGAAAGATGCAAACATTCATTAAGCAAAGGTGTGCCAGGCCACTAGTTGGAGTACGCTATTAACCGAGCTAGGGAAGAGCAGAACTTAAAATCACATAAATAATTCTAGTTCTCCAAGAGGCCACCTATCCAGACCAAAACAGCCTGAACAGTGATGACACTGATTTAAATGCAGTACAAGATCAAGCCCATTTTTTCCTATCAAAACTTTATTATAAGACAGTCAGTCAATCCTTATGGTCACTTTGAGCAGAAATGAGAAGGAAATGAGTCGAACATCAGATCATTAATTTTGATTATTTTCATCATTAACATAAAAATCCTGTCATGGTAAGGCAGAATAATTTATTTGATTTTTGACAAGGTTATTAAGATTTAAAAAAACCAGGCAAAAATAGCAAGCAAAATTTATCCTAATTTCTATGCAAATATATTATTTCATCCATTTAAGAACTTCCATTGCTGTAGCACAAAACCAGTTCCCTTCAGCCTAACAATAAAAACAATATAACTTAGCTCATGTCAAAGTTTACCATGTGACTTTAAAGCATCTGTTAACTTTAATATGATAAATGAAATCATTACTGAATATGGCCTCACAAGGCAATTTTTTTTTTTTTTAATGTTTAAACCGTTCTTGTCTATACCCCCTTGTCATTAACTGGTAAATCAGTAATTTATTTCCTATTAGAATTTATATAGTTTGCAGCAATTAAGAAGAAAAGCATAATTGCTGACAAACCCAGGGCACTATTTAAATCACTTCCTTGTTGACAACATATTTCTCCTTCCTAAAACTGAATGTCACTGAAATCTGATTTGTACAGAACCCTTGTGGACTCATCATTCAAATGTACTGCACCTGTCACCTGTGTGCTAGCATTCTGCTAAGGATCAATTTACATAACCTCATTTAATGGTTCATAAATCATACCCATTAAGCCCAGCTAACAGGAACCAAGGGTTCTAATTTATGCTGCCTTTCATAGCAGAAAATTGGGAGGCTGGAGCCTGTGGATAAAGAACCCAGGTCTTGCCTTTGATTGTTGATTGTGATGGTAAATGTATGGATGATGAGAACAGATTTTCACTTTATTGATTTCCTGCCAAAGCACAGCATGCTTTATTGTGAAAGGGGGCCTTTTGGCAGCAGTGCTAAAAGTGGCAGTTGTTTAGGAGCCCTTTGCCAAGATGACATCTAAGACAATACCGAGTGGTAAATACTAAAATAATATCAAGCTGAAATGTTAATTTTTAAAAAGCAACATCCCCAAAGGTTCATAAAATCAATGATGTTTTCTACCCCAGAGCACCTCACTAATAAACATGAAGCCAGGTGATTACTGTGGGGTATTAATTTTTTTTAAATCTATTTTTCTTAAATTCTGTATTCTATTATAAATTATTCATGGTATTTCAGTCAAAGTAATGCAGATGTTTGAAGCCTGCTGTAGAGTGACAGTTCAGCCAGAGTTGTGTGCTGGGCCTGTCTTGAGCTTTGTACTCTGATCCTCCCTTTGATTAAATACCTGGAAATAGCTTTTTCTGTCATTTGATTTTCCATTTTTAAGTTCTATTATTTAGTAGGTGGCTGAGTGCCGTATTGAGTATATTGCCAAATGGAATATGCATATGCATAGGCATACAGCAGTCTTCCCACATGAGTTTAGGCAGGGTCTCAAAATACCAAAAATAGTCTTGGTATTACTTCCCAGAATGAAACAAACTGTATTGGTTGCTTCCCCTTGCCTCGCTCAAAATTGCACCTCTTCATTTCAGTTGGCTCTATGATTTTCTCCTTACAAGTAAGAAATCCTACGTTTCTTTTTTTAATCTTCTTAGGACAGACTGATCCTCAACAATGGGGAATTTAATCCCCGTAATTGCAGATGGACAAATAACTTTGCAAGACTGAGAACACAGTTTGTGTCTTCTGCCAGCCATGACACTAATTCAGTCAAGACAAACAATGTGCTAGGTTTCTTCTGCTTTTCTAGTTACACTTTAGGAATTAAGATCTTTCTCTTGGAAGATGCTGGCCATGATCTAGGGAAATACTGAGGTTACTGAATAGTCATGTAAAAATGTTGCTCAGAAAAAAACCCCACAATCCAGTGGTTGGGGCATTAGCTGAGTTGGGAAACTTGGTATTGAGGTCCACCACACATTTCCCTTGTGACTTCACCAGAACTCTATTATCAAAATGAACTTATTTTCAGTAAATTCCTAGTATAAAATGCATACATAGCCAACAGAGGAGGCATTAAACCCAGCTACCTGCTTCCCTCCTCCATTTGTGTTGCCCTGTCAACTGAGCTGAAGAATTGCATCCCGTCTTTTTATGTGCTACTTTCATCTGGTGGCCACCCAGCACAGCTCTGTAGCACAGAGAGACATCACCAAGCCCAGAACAAGTTATGGCTTTCTGGTACTTTGGGGTGGACTTTGAAGTCTTCAGCTTGGAAATGACATGAATAAAAAACTCCCATAATATATCAAAATCCTCTACCTATTCTTCTGTGTTACAAGAGGTAATGTATTATTTCCTGCCTAGGTTTGTGCAGACCTTAGTCTAATAAGTGTCCTCTGTGAGATCTATATGAACGAGATCCAGGCATGACAGATGGGGGAACACTTCATAGATCCTATAAATCTTAGGATAATGGGATAGTTTGCCACTATCAAGATGGATAAACTGGGCCTCCCAGCACTTATAAACCCAGAAAAATAGAAAATTTGGTGTTTCTTAGGAACCTTCATGGACAAACAAGGTTTTTGAGGATTTTAATCCTGATCTTTGAGGGAGTCATAGCCGTCCTTTTGTAGAGTTAGATTGTCAAACTCCGAGAGTTAGTTTTGGTTATTGTTGCTAGGATAGTTTTGCACATCCCCACTGTGAGCTCCCTGCCTCACCCCTCTCCAACAGGTAAGTAACCCTGTTGCAGAAATGGCAAATAAAATATGTGACTGTACCTCAGCCATTCTAATTTCCAGCTTTGTCTATTAACTTCATGGTGGTTGAAGTTTGCACTGAGGCTGAAACATGAAGTGCAGCAACTAGGGAATGAGCAAACCTCTCTTCCTGCAATGGTGGCAGCAACCTCTGACAAAGGAAAAGGAAGAACAGATGGAACAGGAGATGTCTTAAACTAACATAGTTTCTGACTGTTGTGTGCAGAAGTGGATCGCTCAGCCTCTGTCTCACTTTCCCTTTACAAAATGGGGAGATAATGCTGGATACATTCAAAAGCATAGAAGCAATTAAGTCCACGTTAATGTCTTGGGTTTCTTCTCTCGGTAGCAGCATATATTTATTTTGCTATATGAATGTTAATTGATTTGTAGATTGGAGTCCTACATTGGTTTCTTTGTCTCACAAAATCTAATATAATTTTTTAGAAATAGAAACTGTTGAGTATCCTCTGGTTATTCTAATGCACCTGAGTCCTGGGCTCGAACATCCCTACCGTGCAAGTCCCTGGCCTTCACTTAAACAGAGACCAACAATCCTACTGAAGATGGAAGGCTCTTGTTAGTAGGTTCATGTCTCTGTACTCATTTTCACTTTTGACATAAATAATATTTCAGCTCAAGATTCCAGAGGTGAAGGGTTTTAAACTGGAGCTCAGCACTACTAAAAAAAAAAAATATGCTTGGCTGTTGGAATCCTGTTGCTCAGTTTCAAGGGCCAATTAATGAAAAAAAACTAAGCACAAAATCACAACCCATTGAATATCATCGTGGTTGTTATTTACATAAGTATTATTTATTTCTCAGATGCAGGATTGACCCGAACTTCTGTTAAGGAAGCATCTCTGCCGGTACTGGGGGATGTCACTGGAAAATCCTATTGATCTGTTTTCAGGTGTAAGAACACACAGATGTCCCTTAGCCTTGCTGACATGGGTTACTGCTGCTGTAACAATGAAGCAGAGAGATCAAGTGCCTACATCTTAAGTTCATTGTCCCAAATGCTATCTTTGTTCTCCTTTCCTGTGGAAGTGATAAACCCAAACAGAGCAATAGAGATGACATCTCAGGAGTTGAAATTGTCACAGACATGGTGTTTGTCATCCACAGTTATTGTTCTCATTTTATTCATGTAAATGAAAGAACAGTTGTTTTGATAAGAACTAAAGGAGATCAAGACCAATTCTAACATCTGCAGAACATTTCTTCCCAGGTGCTACTCCTTTAAAGCTTCTGCACATAGCTTGTACATTGCAGGCAGCCCACTAACATGACTAGGCAGATCCACAGCTGACGTAAACTCCATTCCAATCAACAGGACTCCCATGACATGCAGTGGATTATGATCTTCATAAGTGGAGCTAAGATGATGAGAGACTGTAGCCACCATTTAGATCAAACATGTTTCTCCTTTTGACTGCAAGGCAGGCAAGACTTCACACTACAGCATTCCCATGCATTCCCATTCCCATGTCAGTGGCATTAATGGATAAACACTGTGGTCCCTAAGACTACCCAAGGGCAGAGAAAATATGTGGTCTGAATGCCCAAGGTCTGTACTGCTGGAATTGCCCATGTGCATATACACCTATTTCAGTCAGTCCATAGCAACACCACTCAATCTTTATTAAGAGGAAGTTAATTTAATGGAGCCAATGAGCTGTATCATTCTGAGCTACCATATCTCTTCATTCTTCCTTTCCTTGTCACAAATGCAAGCCTGAATTTTACAACTGCTCCATTTTGATCACAGTCCAGTGCTGCTATGTGGTAGTATAATAAAGGAAAATAAGAATGTGATGAAGGGAAGAGAGAGTAAGGTGGGAATACAGGCAGATATCCAAGGTATTTAGGGCTGTGATAGAGATGTTGATGACACTAAAATTAGACAGCTAACACTCCTCTAACGGGTCTTGCCACCCTCCAAGGCAGAGCTGTCCAATATGCCCCTAACTTAGTGAAAAGTTCACATCCTCAGACTGGTATGTTATAGGTAACAGAAATTATTAATAATTTGATCCAAAACCTTTAGTTTTACCCATTGACTTGTGGGTACTCCTGGTGACGTTTGCTAACATAGTCTGTCAGAAGTTAATTTTATCGACAAAACTAGGTATAGTTTCATTGAATTTGGTACATTGTCCAAGTACAAATCTGGTGTAAATGGAATAAGGAAATTCTACAAGACACTGTGTATCGAAAATAATGTGAAAAATTAAGTATCTGCCATATTCTTTGTTTTGTATGGATGTTAAATAAAACAGACTATGCAATATTTTTGAGTCAAGTTGGGAGCAGAAATACAAAGTCTGGTCCAGAATCAAATTTGATCACACTCTACAATTCTGTCTCTTAAAAGTAAAGATCATTGTACTTGCAAAACTGTGGCCAAGTGTACCCTTTCAGCCATGATCCTATTGATACAGTTATTCATTTCTTATTGAGATATGCCCTAAGATTATCGCAAAATCACCAAAAGTCTTAACATAAAAATTCCAGACAAAATAACTAGAAGACATCCTGTATGTGCTCTGGTCTTGTAACTTTTCCACTCCACAGAACAACTCTGTGCAGCTATTGAAAATGGGTTAAATAGTTTCCCCAATATTTAGTTCTTTTTAAACAGTGGGTTTAAAATCATCCTAAAATATACCAATATTGATTCAACTGTATTGATTAAAAGTGAGAGAAATTGACTTTTTGAGGTCATGAAAGCCCAAATAATATGAGGGACTTCTCGCTTTTTTTCTAAAGGTGAAAAAGGTTTGTGTAATTGCTGTGCCTCTCCTCCTGCTGCTCCTCATTCCCCTTAGTAATTCCTCAATATGTAGTCTAATTTCAATGATATTATATGGAAAGGTTGGAATTCTTAAAAGAGCGATTTCAGATTCAATCTGAGTAGGAGATACATGAAAGCAGACAGCTGAACAGGAGTGCAAAATAAGTGTCCTTATTGCCAATAAGATCGTGGGACGACATCAGCCATCAAGTCACAAGACATCAAGGCTAACACAGGAGAGAGACCATAGAACCAGGTTTCCTAATTCTGACATTCACAGAACTATTTTTCTCTGAGGCTTTTACATTCAAATCCAATAATTTATCTACAAACTAGATCTGCTGACTTAATTTTAAAAGGAATTCAAGGGGCTTTTTCCTAGTATCTTATCTCTCCTTTTGGAAGCTTTTCTGGTCTCCCAAATATAGTGTCTAAATGAATAAATAACTGAATGCAGCTTTTTGTATGATTACCAAAACCATGTGGATGGAGCTAGTATGCAAACTCTATTCCAATAAAAGTAGGTTATGCCTTTTGCAAGAAAAAGAAAGATGTAGTTAGATGAATTTCAGTAGTGGGTAAGTCCCTCTAGAAAGAAAATTTCAAACAATTCTGAGGTACCTGGAAGGAGCATTGCATATTCATTTTCATGGTAAATATAGGCTGGGGGCAAAAGCTCTAGTGTTAGCTGCATTTTAAAATAACTTCACTTAATAAATATATGTGTGCAACTGTAAACATAAATCCTACAGAATGTACTTAGATATCCTTTACTGATCCATTGCTTCACTTGCTACTGCAACTGATGGATCTTACATATGATAAATAGTGAAAAGAAATTAAATGCTCAGCTCTGTGAGATAATGACTATCTGTAGTTCCTACAGAGTTCTCTTTTACAAATAGTCTTTAAGGACAGTTTTAAGAATTCAGTTAAAAATCTATCACAGACCCCTGCTCTCTTTTTCCCTAAATACAAGAAAAAGAAAGAAAAAGAGAAGGTAGTTTGTATCGATAATATCAGTAGTTTTATCATGAACATGGTATCTTTAGACTGATTTGAAAGGTCACATCACTTTTGATGTGACCTACAAGATCAATAATGACTTCAGTGCATGTTAGTGATAGAGTTTCCTCGGTGTATGTTCTTGTCTTAGAAAATTAAATTCTTAACATTATTTCAATGTATTTTTCTTTAAGTCAGTTTGGTGTGTATAATATGGGGGCAGGGATTAGATTTTTTGTTGTTGGGATTTTTTACAATTTGAAGGTTTTCAATTTAACTAATTCAGTTGCCAGAGTGCTGAAAAAGCTCAGACTGTCATGGGCCCTATCCATTCATGGTGGAACTCCAGGAGACAACAGAATTACACTGGTGATGAATTTTGCTCATTGTGTTTCTTCCACTTAAATTTAATCAACCCTTTGTGCACCTCTTTCATTTCAATGGCATATATGAAACAACTCAATGGGGTACAATTCTTTTGTTGAAATTGCATTGATTCCTCTGAAAATACAGATATCAACAAAAGTCTATAAGATCTCATCTTCTTTAAGGTTACTAAAATAATTGCATTTTCACTTAATGCATTTAGGCTTTTAGGTAATAAAATACCTAAATGAATTTGTATGTCAAACTTGGAATTAAATTCTATGAGTTCAGTGTTATATTATTGCTCTCTTTGTACTAGTATCAACGAGAACTGAATCAAAGCTTTTCTTTTCCAAATATGAATTATTGTACTTCTGAAATAGAGTAATCCAAATTCCAGATCATTATTGTATAAAATCCTGACAATTTATTTTTATGTGTTTGATGAACTTGGGTTTTTTAGTTATTTGGATATAATTTTAAAGTATATTTGGAACACTGAGAAATAATGCATCTAGGTACAAACCTTATACTTTTAAAGACATTAAAAAACTCACATTAAAAGTTTAGTTGGTAATAGATGCTTAACAGTAATGTATAAATAAGATTGCTGAAATTATTATCCCCTGGGGTTGGAAAGAAGTCCTTTTGTCCCTGCCAGCTTCTGAGACAGAAGAAAAAAATCTGCAGTTCTTCCAATTGTTGATGTCAAAGCACTGCGCAAACATCAGTGCTGAAATTAAAAGTTAGAGCAATTTGCTGGATATAAATCCAAGGTTATTTCTTATTTTTCCTCTTTGCTTTCAAGCACAGGCATGCCAATACCCAAACCAAGACACTGCCTATATAATTCGTGTGTTGCTACAACCATCTGTTTGCAAGGTGCATTCCACATCAGGTCAACGGTTAAAACACAGCTTTAAAACAGCAACATTAGTTGGGTTTATTCTGCTTGTACTGCGTTCCTTTTTTTGTCTTTCTGACTTCATTTCCCTACTTGAGCAATTATCAAAAAGGGTGTGTTGGAGAAGATGCGGTTTTCTCTAGACCAGACCCCTAAGTGTACTTCATTTTTGAGTGTACTCCAGGGAAGGTTTATAATTGAGGATCCTGAGCTAAGGGAGGCTTTTTCTCTGGCCCACCAACCGGATTCAACAGGTGAGCCAGGAAAGTGCCTCTTCTTCACATTTGTCTCCTTGGGAACTCTAAGAAGGGGACTACCAGCTGGTTCATCCCTGACAATACTTTCCTTGGTATCTGAATCTCTCCTGATCGTGGAAACCCCCCATTTCCCTCAGGGATGAACGTTTTGTGAGGAGTAGGTTGAACCTTGGAATGAGCACTCCAAAACCTGAAAGGGTCTGAGCTTTTGGTTGCTGCTTGTTAAAGACAAGGGTTCACATACTGCAGCACACATATCAATAACCCCATTGATTTCAGTGGAACTGTAAAAGTTTAAAAGGAGATTATTTATAATCATTTACACAATCAGTGACCCAAAAGTGATTCAGATCCCTTTTTCCAAGTAGCTTGAACTTCCCCTTAAACTGGACTATCCGACTCACAGTAATCTTGTCAATATTAAGGCAGGACCTAAAATTGTGAAAGGTCAACAGAAAGTCCTTCTTTTCCAGTGAAAAGAATTGGAATTTACATTTTTAAATTGCTTTGGGGGTTGACTTTGGGTGTGTGTGTTTGTGTGTAAAATTGGCCAGTGCTAGCATTCTTGTAAAATATTCAAATGCAGTGTTCACTATATTTTCTTCTTCTCAGATACACTTTTCAAAACTTACCTACACTATGATAATAATAAAATAATTATTATGTTCCTAAAATAACCCTTCAACTGTAAAACAGATAGCAAACCCATTCCTTCCTGCAACAGTGAGCAACAATGTACTTTCCAGCAACCGCCAAACACTATGAAAATGGTTTCATTTACTTCC
The DNA here is from genome assembly GCA_013398175.1 of Climacteris rufus. Taxonomy (NCBI): domain Eukaryota; kingdom Metazoa; phylum Chordata; class Aves; order Passeriformes; family Climacteridae; genus Climacteris; species Climacteris rufus. The sequence continues at coordinate 406,992 of VZRZ01007689.1, forward strand.
AGAATTTGCCAAAAACAGATGATGACTGAAACTGGTAATGACTATTTTCTATTCTCTATCCCTAAGTAATTGACCATTAATTATAATATCAATAGGCTGTGGATAAGTAAAGCAGACACATGTTAGGGCTACATTTCATTTGTAACTGTTTTGTATATATCATAAATCTCTAATATTGGGCTATTGTCACACATGATGAATTATTGTAAGCATGTCAGCACATAGTGGAAGTCAAGTACATTCAAATACTACTCAGTCAGAATTGAATTTGGCATGATAGTCTCATAAAAGGGGACTCAATTGAGAGTTTCCACTTGCCTGCTCTAAACTTGTCACTTGTAGGTGCTAAAGAGCTTGTTGTGTTGGTTTAATTAGTCAACAAATCGGTCCTTACTTGATTGCGTGGTCGTATCACATATGTTAACACTTCACTGTTTGATGGAGATATTAACAAGTGACAAGAGTCTCTTGGTCTATGGACTTTAAAGAAGAGAAGCTCTTCTATATTATTTCATTTGGTCCTGCCAATATTTATTAGATCATGCAGGCTGCAGGCTGCCAACAAGAGAAAGACAACACAAACATTTTTCAGGGTTATGCTCATCTGTATCCCAAAGAAGGGTCACTAAACAATCGATGGTAGAAGAATATAAGTAAGATGAGTGTTTTCTACCACAGCTTAGAAATCCATTATATGATACAGTTTCCTGCAGACCTCCTCGGAGCTTTTTTCACTTAAAGATAATTTATGACAAGAACAGAGAGGTTCTTGAAAATGCTATAGCAACTGGAGCTGAATGATGCCACTCTGGCACTAGATGCATAGTCACCAGAGGCCAGTAAAAAGGAAGTTTGCATTTGTATGAAGAACTGTATTAGTTAAGCATTCATCAGTGTTGTATAAAATATTCATAATACTTGTTGGTGGAAGATTAAACAAAAAAACTTCAATAATTAAAATGGCTTATTCCCAGGAGTGGGGGGTAGGGAAAAAGTTGGTCCTCTGCAAGTTTGCAAAAGGGCTTGTCTATTCACTTTTTGTATAGCAGCAAACAAAAGAGGAGTGCATACTTTATAGGCTCTACTTGTTTGACCACCCTTCTGTTATAGCTTTTATCTGTGCTTTACCAGCAATCAGGTCTCTGAAGCATGGGCTGCAGTAAAGAGAAATACATCACATGTAGAAAATCTCCTTAATCATTTTTGATGAGTGTCTTGCTAGAAAAAGCCATTTAAAGCATTGTGATAGGTGCCATAAATGAGATCCATCATAAATATTGACTGACGGTCTTGGCAGTATGTGAAAAATTATAATGAGAGAGGATCTCTTTAAGCTTGCTGTTATAATAGTTAATATTATTTCTTTTTGTTGGAAAGCTGGGGGACAATTTGAGTAATTCCCTTAGGAGGGAAAAGTAGTCATTCATATACATAAAACCTCATTGCTTCCATCTTCATTGAAATGTTGCAACCTCCCTACTTTGTAGTTTTCATTGTAATGCTTAGGCTGAACTTTTCCTCCCTTTTAATGCATAGAGTGATCCTCAAAAGTTAGAGTCTGCTACAAGACAGCTGTCTTAAATCACCATGAATTTTTCACAGTGATTTTAGGTTTTTCATGAAATGTTACTTGTACAGAAAAATTCCCAAGTTAAAAATTTCATAATAAACTTCCTCATTAATAACCAATGATAGAACAACATTTTTTAAAATAGTGGTGAAGAAGTTTCTTGTCTAAATTTGTCTATGCAACATTTTGAAAAAATGTTAGGTGCTTTCAAAATCTTGAACATATATTTTAAAAATACAATTTTTAAAAAAACATGAATCATTTTTTAATACAAATCTGCAAAGATTTTGAAAAAGTATATGCAAATGTGCAATCTTTGGAACAGAAAAATTACTATAATCTTTTCAACTACATTGAGGTTCCTTATTATTACAGATCATTTTTTCATACATGTCTGTGTAGGCATGCACATTTTTGTGAACACAGTAAAATCCTTTACTAGTAAGCATATAAAATGTAATGGCTGTTCTAAAGTGATTTTTATTTTGTGACTAGATTTTTTGTCTGTGGTTCTCAGATGTAATCTGCATTAATTTGAATTGTTTTAATTAGTTTGGAAGTATTGTTCGCTTCTTATTCAAGTATCTGGAGTCAAATGCCTTATATTGTTATACCTTTTATTGCAATAACAATGAAGATGCCAAGCAGGTATTTAGGGCCCAGATACTCTGAAAACAGAACAAAATATGATCTTACTTTTGCCTCAGGTAAATATTTCAGCTTTTTTTATACTGCAGTATTTTTTATGGTGGATTGTCATACTCTGTATCCTTGGAATGTGGGTTATAAATTTTCAGAGCTTTCAAATTACTCCTGGACAAGAAACTACACCTTTGAGAGATGTTCAAATAAGAATCTTTACCCAGATGCCCAAAATCTCTCCGTTTGTGGTAGTGTCAATCCTTCAAATTGGGGAGCTTCTGTGAATTACTAAGCACCCTTCATTTCTATTAATCAAAGTGAACAGGGGGACATTAAAAACAAATAAAACTGAAGATTTCAGAATATATGTGAAGTTTTTCAAAGTGAGGGTATGATGTTCTAAATTGGTGCCCACTTTGGATTTGTTGAGTTAGTTTACCTTGATGTTTATGGAAGTATTCTTTCCCTGTAAACTAGTACAAAATTTTCTTCATTGCTTGTTAATTCAAAACACACTTTTTTTATTCTAAAACGTCTTCTCTTCATACTTTCCTGTCTTTTTTTTTTTTTTTCCTGGTCAGATCTGTGTAATTGATTGCTTTTCCTACAGGATGTTATTTTGGTTGCATGGCAGCACTACCCAAATTCCACCTCCTCTGCACAGAGTTGAACAACACTCCTAGTGCCACCATCATGACTGACAGCTGTTCTTCCCAAAGCTGATACCAGAAGCTATTGAGGTAAGGCTGGTAGGTCAGTCCAGAGGAGCAATGCCCTCCCTGCAGGTATGGGGGGCCTGCTATTAGATCCCTCCAAAGCTGTCTCTTTTGCAGGTTGAACAAGCCCCAGTCCCACAGCCTCTCCTTACAGGGCAAGTGCTCCAACCCCTGACCATCTCTGTGGCACTTTGCTGAACTCCTTCCAGCTGATCATTACCTCTGTTCTTGCTGGTGCTGCCCAAACGGGACAAAGCATCTAGATGTGGTTTCCGGGGGATGAATAGAGAGGAATCATCACTCTCCTGTCTACTGGCTGTGCTCCTGTGACTATTGCCATGGATGCCCTTGCACAGGGTCACACATTCAGGGCTCATGTTCAGCTCACTGCCCACTGAGTTCACCTGGAGAGCAGAGGTGCTCTCCAGCCTGGCAGCCCCCAACGTGTACTGCTTCAAGGGACTCTTCCCGGGGCAGGACTTTATATGTGTCCTTGTTGAATTTTGTAACGTTCCCATAGGCTTCTTCTTCCAGCCTATCTTGGATCCCTTCAGGTGGCAGCCCTGCCCTCAAGTGCATCAAGTGGTCCTGCCAACTTGGTGTCACCTCACACCTGATGAGAGCACTTTGCCATCTGCTTCAGATCACTGATAGAAGTGGTTAACAGGACCAGCCCCATGAGAGATACCTGTAGTACTCCACTTGTAACCAGCCTCCAGATAGAGCATGGCTCATTAATCACCCCCTGGTAAGTCTGATCATCCAACCAGTTATTTACTTATTCATTTGTTCAACAATCTAGACCCTGACATTCCACCTCAGATACAAGACTATTAGAGGGATTGTCCAAGCTCCTGATAAAGATTAATGACAAGATAAATGCACTCCCCTCATCTGCAGATTCATCATAACCAGCAATCTGGAAAGGCATGATTTTAACTGCTGACTTTCCAATAACCACTATCTTCCCACATCCACATATTCATTCAAGGAGGACTCATTCTGTGATTGTCCTGGTGGCTGAAACAAGGCCTGTACTTTCCCAGATTACCCCTTCAGCCTGTTTTGAAGATAGATTCAGCATTTGGCCCTCTCCAGTCATCGTGGACATCCCCCTGATCTCTATGACCTTTCAAAGATGACAAAGTGGCCTCACTATGATACTAGCTATAGTAAAGATTCCAGCAGAGATGAGGAATCATGCCCTAAAAGCTTTGAAAATATATGAACTATTTTTGCTGTTCAAGGCCCAATTACATACTAGGAAATAATAAATAGTTTCAGTGTAAGGAATTAATTCAACAGGACAATTTGGGTGATTGTCATCGCCCTGTCAATAGCCTGGAAGAAGCCCTTTCAATAGCCTGAAAACAGCCTTTTATAAAGAGTGGAATTATATGAAAAGTGTTAAAGAGTAAAGTCTCTTTCTGAATGCTCTTTATTCTGTCCCTCTGGATTCTTCTTTACATATGTCCATTGAGACACTGAAGTTTTTTTCACTATTGAACCAGTGCCACTATGAGAGGATGAATCCCATCCCCTTTTTACTCATACATTATCGATATAACTGTTAGGTATGCATTGACTGGAACATGTGCAGCTCTATTAGGACCAGTTCTTTCTTGCATTGAGGGATGCCTCATCACAGCATACATATGTATATGCATAGTCATTCTTCAGATTAGCCACAGCGACATCTTTGTAAAATACTTAATTACTAGAACACAAAACACAGATTACATTTTCTTCCCTAATCAACTTCAAGATAGAGTGGATTCTGCCTTGGGGCTGGAAGCTCAGTGTGAGGACATCTTGAGATCCCTTCTAGCCCTATTACCCTTGTAATAAACAGACAACAAAGAAATCCAATTGCCACCTATGTGTGCATAGCCAACCAGAATGAGAAAAGTGATACTTAGCTGTGACTACTGAGGAATTGTCTTAAACTATACAAGTAAAGTCAGACAAAGATGACAATTGCTTTGTTGTTTGAAAATAATGTCCTCTAATGTCTTAGATCCTCTAGAGAAAATGTTTATTTTGAAAGATTAAAATATGTTCCAGTTATAACCTCCCCAGTCACATTCTCAACCAAAAAAAAAAAAAAAGTTTAAAACACCAGCAGGAATGTATTATTTTTCAAGGGAAGCGGTAGTCTAATATCAAATGTTTGAGTCTAACTAGCCATTATATATCAATGTATGGAAACTTTGTGAGGATCACGAGCATTATCTGCTACTAATCTAAATATGAAATGCACACTTTGCACAGTGTGAGGCTCAATTATCTTACAGTCTCTGGAATTCCTTGTTTGTTTTCAGTAGCCGCAAAAGGATCCTAAAAGCCTGGCAGGTCGGGTGCCTCCTTTTTAGGCAGCTAAAATGTGGTGGAATTAATCTTGTCTTTAGAAATAATGTGGAGTTCTAAGCTGAGATGCTGAGCAATAAGATAAGATGGACTGAGGCACAAATATATATTCAGTTCTGAAACATCGGATGAAGGGGAGGTTACATCTGACATGGGAACTGAAGTAGTAAACCCTGCTATATGTATAGCCCAGAGAGCATGAAACAACCCTAAAAATATTGCAGTCATTTCAGCTGGTCTATCATAGCCCTTAGTAACACACTTGTAATTGCAGAGTAAAAAGTACTGGTTCCTACTAAAGTTTGTAAAATTGGTACAACATTATTAAAATAATAAAAAATGGCAATAACGGCCCTTCATGCCTGTGTGGGGGCACTTTCTACATACAGTATGTTCATCACCTTTACCAATATATGCTTCTGCCCTTTTTATGACATACAGAGACTCCAAAGTGTCATCTGCTCAGAGGCTTTTGAAAGGTCTAAATGCAATCCACTAGGTGTCAGGGCACTGCACACAGAAACAGTCTCTCAAGATCAAATACACAGTGGGTTTCCCTGGTCTTCACTTATTTGTGTGGAGTTTCCCATCAGCCAGGTCATGGAACTCCGGAAAGGTAAAGAAGGGGGGTGACTAGACCTGCCAGCAAGCAGGTTCCTCACCCTGATGCCATGGCATGGAGACAGTTGGCAGATATTCTCAGGCTTTACCTCAAAATCTGTGCAAAATTGAGAAAGTGAAGGAGCTACCTACAGAGGACTTCCATTCCAAATCACATCAGTGCTAAAATCTAACAAAATTATGAAATCTGATAAATTAAAAAGGATATGGGGTTCACCTGTGAGGGATGAAATGAAAAGGCACAATTTACTGTATATCAAGAGAAGTTATTTTGCAACAGCCACATAATTATTGTATCTCAGTTACAAGCATTAAGATGTTCTTTGTCTAGTTTCAGATTCTGTTGTGTTTCAAATGCTGACAAAACAAGAAGAAACTATACTCAGTTTAAGAAATGTTTCAGGTTAACATACCTGCTCACTAGAGTGCTGGTACATAGTCTAAAGTCACATAGGATCTAAGGAGACACAAGATTATAAACAATAAGTCCATTGCTTAGTGGCTACTTTTGTTTTGCAAAAAAATGTATGTGAACAATATATTCCAGGTTTCCATCAAAATGAGGGCATGAAAAACTGTCCTACTTTCTAGAAAATATTAAGGACATAAGTTAATAAGTAATTTGTGGTTAATTTCATATTCCTGAAGTTCAAGGTGCCTTTCATGACTCTGTAATCTGTGTTCCAAGGAGAAGACTGGCCTGCAGAAAGCCCAGAAGGTTCAGGAATACTTTGATTCAGTGGTCCCAAGACTTTCAGATAGGATCTCAATATCTGTGCTTGCTAGCCAAGTTGCAACCCTAAGCATTGCTTGGGTCTGTAAAACCAGATTAAGCTCCAGTAGACAAAGTTCAACTACTTGGGGTTTATGTAAGATGTGAGGAATGGTGAGTCATCTCTGAATTTACAGCAAAACATCAAATATGCATATACATGCAGATGCAAAGTATATATGGCAAAATATGGAACTGATTATTTATTATATTTCTATGAATATTGCACTAACCTCTTACATTTGCATCTCCTGAGCAGCCCTTAATTGCCCCAAAAATAAGAGACAAACTTCCAGAAAAATATTATCCTCTCAAAATTAAAATATTATCTCACTAACGCTCTCTGCAGTGGGGGATAGTATTACACTAGCAGAAAAGATGGCAAGACCCAGAAGAATAGAGTCTAGCAGGCCTACAAGACTGAGCATTAAAGTTGAATATCTTTAGATAAATACATACGGTCAGTTTCAACAGCTCCAGCTCCCTGTAACAGCAGCTGTTCTAAAAGTAATTAAATCAACTTGACACTAAATATAGCCCCAAAATGTTTAAAGGCTTTCTAAAATAATTTTGAAGGGTTTTTTTATCTGTGGAAAATTAGAAATTACTTCAATTAATACAAAAATATACTCCAACTGAGGCTATAAATATATACATATATATTTAGGCTATATATGTATAGGCTATATATATTTAGGCTATGCATATTTTTGTATATGCACATATATATACACTGAAGAGTTTACAAGGATTTTTATAGAAGAATGTCACATCTTTAAAGGTCAATAAACAACATAAAAGTTTCAAATCGTGATCATTAAAAATAACCCTCTAGGCGAGCATGTTTTCCCACAGTGGTTAAAGTTTACAGACTAAAATTCTAGGGGGTTAATCCCAAACAGGTTGTTAGTGCACTATCTTAACCCTAAGAGAACCTGACAGTGCAGTACCTTGCCACAATAACAGTAGAGAAGGAGGAAGTCCCAGCTAACTCTGGATGTTTCTTTAGGTCCTGAAACCCCCCGATACCAACAGCTAAAGGTACCCAGCATTCCTATTTGCCTTTATTCACTGTAAGAGCTGTAAATATCTATGCTACAAGCATGGCAAGGCATCTAGTTCCCTCTCCTGGAGGTGGTTTCCTGCCAACTGACCCCATTCCAGGTACATCCCTTTCATTACAAGATTTTTATCCACCACAAGAGAGGAAAATATAAAAATTGGTTTCATGAGTTTCAGATTTGTGTAGAGGGAAAGGAACATATATTAAAAACTTAGGGTTTTTTAAAAAAATCCCTTAAGGCCCATATGTCTATGCTCTTACCATAACACTGAATAGAGCAGGAAACAAAATATAAAAATATCACTTTAAACCTGTAGTTAGGGTATTAGGGGTCTGATCCAATGCCAAGGGAAGACAATAGGGAGGGTTTGTATCAAATGCTGAATGCCCTCTGAGCCCATCAAAGGGATTATGAACCATTTGGTGAATCTGTATCATCCTGTGCTGGACCACGCTAATCTTATTGTGCCTTTGCAACTGTGGTAAACATACAGCCAATGCAAGCATATATAGGACTTCGGGTTTTTCCAAAGGATTTATTGAAGGAGATATAAAACTTCCCTTCATTTTTGCTTATCTTAGTATTGCAACTTACTGAAAAATATAAAGAAGTTCAGAATTTCTTAGTACAAAGCCTACATCTCTTCCCTTACTTAGATAATAATACCAAACTCAACCAAATCAAATAGGATACTTGATTCTTCCTTCACAGAAAATATTTTACTCATTAATGAGAAGTTTTCTTATATAAAGGAATTCAAATTTTTTTTTGATTGGCGTTAGGCTCACAGACAGACAGAAATAAGCTGCCATTCTTCCATTTGATAGCCAGACGCTGCCAGTTGTTGCTAGGGCAGTCATGCTGTTAAATTAGGTCTAATGAACGAGTAATTGCTTTAGGTATAGTGAACCATTTCAAAGAAAACAAGGATTCTAATTGATTTGCAATTTGTTTGGCACATTGCATTGTCTGGGGCTATTGATTAGTCTTCTGGATTTCACACTGCATGTGTTTCCCTTTATTAAGGGAATAACAGGTTACTGATTACTTTCCTTCTGGGTTTAATGTAGCGGTTAATGTCTACTTTGTTCTTGTGTCATGTCACAGGCAAGGAAGGAATAATATGCAAGTGGGTGGCCCTTTGCTAAGAAACTCCCCTGCTGCTTTGAGCTGTGTACTCTAAGACATGCTGAAAAGCAGATCAAGAGAAAGGGTTAGAATAGCAGGACTCACAAGTTACGGCCTGAGTCAGGCTAGACCCAGGCTAAAAACTTGGCTTTCCTTCACTATCAAAGCACAAAATAGTATGAAGTGGTTGCCAGTAGATTTGCTCTTGTTTGGTTAAATGTCTCTATATAAGGAAACAGTATGGTTTTATATGCCTCATTTTATATACATCAGCATCTTAAATAAGGAAGGTTACAATATATCATCCTTTTGCTGAGAGAGATCTAATCCATAGTATACATATTCTGGAGAGCATTCCATTGTACCTTTTACATCTCTCTTGGTTTGCAAAAAAGTGAGTCAGTTTAATTAACAGCATTGTTCTTTTCAAAGGACAACTTTCTATAACATAGCTGATATATGTAAAAGTATAATTAATTTCAAATTTCTTAAAATTCTTAGCTAAAAAATGTTATCCTTAGCACATCTTTAACAGGTATGATGGTAAAATAAAATAGGCTTCGTTTTTCTATAACTGATCTTGGTTCTGGAGATTATTTAACTTTGCATTTTGTGCCCCTATGTTGAGACCCTGTATAAATTAAATTAAGTATAGGCATTTAGATTACTTGCAGGGTCCAAGGAATCACAATTTTTTGTTCTTGCTATGTGTCTTTCTCTCTCAGAGGGATCAGCCATGCACCATTCATGTAACTGAAGATCTCAACCTAAGCCTGATCCAAAGCCTGTTGAAGTCAACAGTAAACCTCTTATTGATATTCAGAAGGTTTTGCCTGTGAGTCCATCAACTTTCTTCGTTCATCTCTTGAGAACCTATACTTTATTTCAATAAGAAATCAAGGTCTCATTGCCAGCCGAGCCACCATGCATGCTCCAAGTCCCCTAAAGCTTCACATAGCACCAGTGGCCCCAAATGAGCTATCTCAAAAGTCTATGTTTTGTCCCATGTTCCAGGATCTGAAATTTCCAATGCTGTGCTGGTATTTTTTGCTGATTTATTATGAAGATTGCTATAGTAAGTATCAGTAAACTGCCTAAACATTATGAATTTTTTTTTTTTTTTAAAAAGGACTATGATGCAACATTGGTCATGTTCAGTTTAGTCCAAAGATCAATTTTAAACTTCATAGCTCATGATCTTTCATGATCTAGAAATTGCTGATTTCAAAGTTTTTGCAGTGGGATATAGAACAGCTGTGACTTATCTTTAATTCAGCCTGAATTTCTGGTCATCACAAATGTCTTAATTAAATCAGCTCCACACTTTCAAATCCCTGTTAGACTGAATTTAATGGAGCCCTTGGTCTTATAGACAGAAACATAAGAACTCATCTCCATAATGGAAACAAAACAGCAGCCACAAAAATATTTCGGTATCATGTTTGACAAACATTTGGTATATACCAGGTACAGAATATAGTGCTCTAAAATTGTCACTGCTGTTTTGGGGTGCCCTATGGAGTTAATTTTTACTACTCTATTCAAAAATGGTGAATCATTGTATACTGAAGGTGTATAACAAATACCAGATGTACACCAAAATAATTTTTATAACTTAGCAGATTGTAATATATTTCCTTCTATATATCCTATAATCTTAAAACATCAGCTTACCTAAGTCATACTTCAGTATATATTAAATTGGTTATTAAATATAGTTTATACCACATGGGTGACCTAATGTCATTGTAAAGTAAGAGAAACCATAGTGTTTTAATTTTGCTTATATGTGGTGAGGGAAGTCTGGGATGTGAGCCAGATCGTGCAATCATTCAACAGTTATGGTGGAACCACGGACTTGAGGCTGGTGATTTGAGGAATTTGCAGAGATAATTCAAGAGAGTTGAGACATTGACATGCCTCTCTTTCCCCAGCCTTCGATTCAGGAAAACAAAACCTCAAAAGGGACATTTTTTAAGCAGGAATGCTCACAGGAATGGGCAGCAGTAGCTACTGAGAACTAAGATTAGAGTCTGAGCATACTCCAATTACAATCCTTATATCAGATTGGACTAAATGTGAGTAGTGTAGAAACAAGTATCCTAATATGATATGACTTGAACCTTCCTAAATAGCGTGCTAGAGCCTATCACTCGGATCACTGTGCACTATTGAAGAAACTTGAGGTGACTTTAATGGGGATGATCCAAGCTGATCTTTTTCATTAAAATATACACATAAAGGTAAAATTATGAATTTTCCTCAGTTCAGGGAAATCTTTTAAGTGCTTTGTGTGTGTATTATTGCTATGAAAGCTTCAGCATTTTATTTCCTCTCCTTTCTCTCCACCAAGACTGAGAAACACCATTTAATTCTCAACAAAATTATGTGGAACATGACAATGAAGCAATGATCAGAAGATTCTAATTTTCCTCTTTAGTTGTAGGGCTTGCATGGGATGCATCACAACTAACAGATACTTCATTAATGAATTCAAGACCCAACAAGCTGTTGTCAGTAAGGTGATGATGTAGTTAGTTCATTCCAGTGAAATCTTTTTTTCAGCTTAGTTGGAAATTCTGTTTCCTAAATCTTCTTCTAAATCTTATTCTCTTGGGTTCAAATAATCAAATTTTATGCTTTAGGTCCACAAAATTGTATATGCTGCAGGGTGGTCCAGGATTCTGGCCACTTAGCACCCAGTAAAGGACCTGCCAAGGGCCACACCTCCCTTCTGACCATATGAAGGACTCTGTACAAAAGACAGCTGCACAGACTCAGATTCTGTGCACCCGGGGAAGGCATCAAGCCCAACAAAAGAAGTAGTGCCAATGTCCCTGTGGAGAGTGCTCCACTTTTTAGAAAAAAATTGAAAATGTGCTAGGACAGAGAAAAGGAAGGTGAGAGGCATGATAGCTGAGCCTAGCACTTAAGATAATTGCACAGGTTGAAGAAGTCCTAAGTTCTCTCTTCCTGACAGTATTTTTGTAGTTTATCCAACAGGTACAATTCACTGAAGAACTAAAAGTCTTGTCTTTTCTAGTTATTGAAGTTTCCTAATCTTCAGAACACCTGTGGAAATGTACAAACAATGAACTTTTACCTATAGAAAAAAAATTCAAGGGCCAGAAACTTGTTTGAAATTTTTTTTCTCTGACACACATCTCCTGTTGATCAAGACTGGGAAAAATTATACCAGGGAGAAAATCAGTTGTGAGACAGTCTTCTACTTTGGTATCAGAAGCAGCAAAATAAGTGTGCATCAATTCCTCAGCTACACAACGCATCACTCAGTACGTTAATATTAGTCCTTCTTTTGTGGATGAAACTGAAATGTAAGTTTGTGAACTTTCATCAACCCTGACTAACAGAGTTAAAATCACACTTTCCTGTGTGCTGCCCTCTGCCCCACAGAGGTTGCAGGCAGGATATACCTTCTTCAGGGACCACTGCAAAAGTCAGCTTACTGCTATTGCTTATCACTGACAGCAGAAACATTCTTCTTATTATGATCCAAACAGCAATCTAGACATGCACAGACTTTTTTTCCAGCTAAGATTTAAGTCTCTTTAGGCATTGAGTGCCTATGGCTTTAAGATAGAAACTTGGAGGATTGCCCTCTTTGATGTAGAGACTTAAACCACCTCTGAGTGGCTGATTCTTTCTGAGACTCTAGAGTTTCATTTCTCAGCTGAAATCTGTGAAAATATTTTCATTGAAGTCCACAGAGGTTATGATCATCAAGAACATTACCTTCAATAACAGATAGTTTCTCAGAAATGGTATGCATTTTCCATTGTTATCTTCATTAGTTGTTTTCCAGCACTGATTGTAATACTGCATGGAAGACACAGAACTACTGAGCCTAGTGTGCTGGGTACAGCCAAAACATGCCTTGTAACTGCTTCTCCTACCTTTATTGTCTTAATTGAAAGCTTGGACTCTATAGTTTAATTTTTCTCTCCTACTCTGTCTTCTTTGGGAATATCACACTGATCTCCGAGAATGTTTTTGTTGCTGCTTTCTGACTCCATCTGTATTCAGCTCTTTTACTAAAAAAATAAAGTAAAAAAATACAGTTGCAGAGAAAATATTACTTCTCTCTAACATGGCTTTGCTGGTTAGTAGGCACAGGAGCAAATCACATTTTAAAATATTTTTAAAACACGGAGGAGCTTTAAAGAACTGTTTAAAAAACTGCTTTTGGTTTGGTGCCAGATACAGATGCCACGCTGATTACAGAAGATTACATAAATTCCCCAAGCCCTATTATCCTCTCACTTACACCTATAAAATTGGGGAGAATTCCACTGAAGTCCCTGGAATTACACAGGTGCTGGAGAAGAATACGTCCCTTCTGGTTAGCAAGCTATCAGTGTCTTTGGTGGGTCCAGTTATCTCTACCTGTCTAGTACTAATACCAAAAATGTCCCAAGCAAAACAGGGACAAAGCATCTGTCTATGCAAATACTTCAACCTTAATTGATTTCAACTGACTTGCACAGATTTATGTGTGAGCTGAATTTTGACCTGAACATGTAGGGAAAAGATCCAACTCTTTGGCATCTTTGTTGTAGTACATTACTGAGTTTTTCATACAACTTGTGAAACAAGATTACTAGAGCAGCTCAAACCAAAGTTCAGTCTAGCTCAGGAAACATTTCTGTAACAATGGCTTAGAATGAGGCATAAGATATTTAAGGAAAAGCCTGTATGTGTGGACAGAGCTTTCCCTGCAATACACTTGCATATCCTGACAGTTTCAGAGACTTTTGAGTAAATTGTGGATACTGCTTGGGACCTACTTACTATGAATCCAGACATTTGTTCTTTCAGCCGTTTGTCCCCATGCCATCCTGTGTTGAGGAGTTCCACAAGCAAATTATACATAATAAGAAAAAGTTATTGCTTTTAGCCTTTTAAACTGCGTGATTTTGTTGACTGCTCCTCAGTTTGGTTGGGTGCCTCAACTATATTTAAGCCCATTAAATTAGGTTTCTTCACTCACTTTCTCCACACCACCTAAAAAAGTATAAGCCACTACTATATCCCAGGCAGTCACCTTTCCATACTGCTCTGTCTGTTTAGTTTTCCCAGTTCAAATGCCATTCCATACCATTGCTCATCCTTCTTGAAATTATTTTCTGTGTCTACTCTTACTCTCTTTTGAGGTGGCTTGCAAGACCAACATACAGTATCCAAGATGAGGACATACAATGAGTTTGTGTATGGTAGTGCTTACTATCATGGTAAGGTTGGGTTGTGGGTTTGGGTGTGATGGACACCCAATCAGGACACACTAGTGATGATTCTGAAGAATTCCTCGTAGAATTCTGAAGACCTTTGTAAATCAAAGAGCTCCAGGGATAACACAACCACATTTTCACATGAAAATCATTGATGGGTTGGTATATCCCATGATTCCTTTTGTGTTATTTAGCTGACAGTAGTAACTAAGAGAACTAGAACTTTGTGAGCTGCCAACTGTCCATGGACTGCCACCAACAGCTCCACAGTCAACCACTGGTCATGAACCAATGGTTGGAAACCAAGCTGCAGAGAATAATTCATAGTAATTTTTCCAAAAAGTTGGGATGATCCTATGTTCTACCAGTGTAAAAAAGATGTAAGACCTTTACTGTGGTCCCAGGCTCTCAAGATGAGAAGTTCTTACTCTACAAAAGAATTATGTATTTCTTGAACAATACAAAGTTGAGAATAAAAACAAATTTGTTCCTTAGAAATTGCCTAGTGAAGCAGTTGTTTCATACTGCCTGTTGAACATTTGGGTAGACTGATTCAAATGTTAAAGCTGTGTTCAAACCAGAAAAAATAAAAATAATAAGCTGTCAGAATAATTACTAAGAACATACAAGGATTATACAAAGTAAACTGCAGCCTGCAAAAAGAGAATTGCATGTTAGCTAATTGTTAATTTTAGCAATTGCAATGGCTAATTACTGTGGCACACATTGACTATTAGCATGATGCCCCAGCACCTGCTTTCTCCAATGAACAGATTTCTTCATTGCTCGTGCAGGAGCAAAATGTGTAATTATTGGCCATCATTGGGGCGATTTTTCAGTGATTCTTTTGTGTGATGTGAATGACGCATAATGACATATTTTATTAGAGGGCAAATAGCTGTTTGTTAATGGAAATGATTCGAAATCCAAGAAACTAGGAGCTAGGAGCATGTTTTCAGTATCAGCATGAATTCAAATGTATTTTCTTTTAACTCTTTATAAAAGAAGCATAGAAATCAAATCTAAACTTAGTATAATATATTTAATGATATGTGCAAACACAGCATTGATTAATTGCCTCAAATGTTTTCAATGCTACACCATTCCATTTGTTACAGCAGTCTGCTAAATTTATGCATTTCTTATTTAAACTCTTCTTTCCTGGGCATATAGTGTTAGCAAGATTATGTGGCTTGTTCCTCATTTACTGGGAAAAAATCATCTTTGTAACTTAAGCAACAATTATGGGCTTTATGAGGCACATTTTCATTGCACACATTGTAGAACACAGTGCACTGACATTATTATTCCTGAAAGTACATGCTTGAATGTATCTATCAAGACCCAAATGTCAGCTACTGAATAGATTATGCATAGTTATCCAAAACAGAATATAGATACATAAAATATCATCAACGGAATACTCAATTTCTGAGGAAAGATTTTTATTAGATAATCTGTGTGATACTTTAAAGAACAATGCAAATTAAAAAATCACATATGAACCTTAGACTACAGTGGTATTTAAAATAGCAAACTGCTTTGTCATTTTTGAAGGACAGGTTATGGCTAGATTAAGAAAGCTGGCCTTTTCATTTTCCTTTTATTTGAATAATGTTCAAAGTTGGGGGAAAAAAGGGGTGCTAGGAGACATAGTTTGCTAAATTCCACTGAAGTAAATCCAGACTAACTTGATGGAAAACAGTTAAGGAAATTTGGAGATCCAAGGAAAGCAGAAGCCTTGTGAATGTCTGTGAAACTTTAAACAATAAGTAGGAAACCTAAGTATCTTCTAGACTCTTCAGATAATGAAGCCAAAAGTTTAATGCAGTCTTAGAATGTAATAATAACAGATTTTCTTTGGCATGACTCTGATACCTTTCAATTTTGACAAAGATCCAGTCGATTAACTTTGATTAAATTTGACTCAATTTATAAACACACAATTTAGATGAAATTCAGACCTAACGGATGCATATTAAATGACTGATTGAAGCAAACTCAGTTTTAAAAGCGTATTCAAATAAATAAATAAATAAAGCACACATATAGTAGTTGTAAGAGGAAGATACAGTAAAGGATCATATCTTTTATATTTCTTCCACAATTGCATACGACAAATGTATTGCATTTTAAAATTGGGCTTCAAAGACCACCATATGAAAAATTTAACCAACTCTACATACCCTAGAAATCTGGGTCGCCCCATATACCAAGTGTGAGTTATTTACAAACTTGAGGAAGAAACTGTGAATTAGCACTTCCTCTTCTCACCCAGGGCCCATAGCTTCTCTGCTGTTGCAAGATGTAGATAAGTTTGGTATTCAGGTTCACTGTTTGACCCATTAAACTGGTATTGAGGTATAATTTGTGTGTTTTCCCAGTACGGTTGCACATAGAATGGGGTTCATTTCCACAAGTTTGAATAAATTTATCCAGTTCAGTGAACCTGTTGTTAAGCTTAGCAAAACTCAGTAGGTGGCTTTAAAGTCCTGTAATTAGCCCATTACATAAAATCTGTACTTTAGATTTTTGCACATTGGTTAATAAGTATAACATGCTTCGTATATATAAATAACATTACATTAAATGATGCAACATAAAGGAATTAAAGGCCAAAGTAGTTAAATAAAATACTTGAAGGAGATCTCAAATTAGCATGTTTAATTCCAAGTCATTGAACAGGAAAAGGCTTTAGCCTTACTGTACAGTTCTATACAATGTGCAGAATAGCAGATATTTAGTCTCCATTTTACATAAGGTCGCTGTCATCTCTGACCTCTGTGTGACTTTGGAAAAATGTTCTAATTAGCTTGTTTCTTTTAAAATCTAATCATTACAATGTCTAAATATAGTAATGAATTACCAAGACAGCACTTGCCTCAACAATTTTTCATAGTTTGTACATAGCTAATTAATTCTTGATCCTTAATTTTTGCTTTTGAAATGAAATATGTGAGGAAAATGAAGTCTACAGCTAATTAACCCATGCAATGCTCACTGTTTCATAGTAAAAACACATACAGAAGTTCAGGCTTTTTACTAGCTAAAAAAGTAAAACACAGCTTTGAATCCTATTGTACTAGGTCAAAGTTCCACTTCAATCTCAGGTTATTCATTATTTTTAGATGTTTAAAAAATTGCATAACCAAAATTCCGGACTTCAGCTTTTCTTCATGTCTATTGATGAATTCCATTATGTGAATTAATATATTGAAGCATAGTGTTACATATATAATAATGATTTTTAAATTTTTTTCTATTTATATATAATGAATGCCATGTAACATATATCCCTCTTCAGAGATTCAAGTTATCATTGCATGAAGAAATACATTTTAATAATAGAAGCTTTTATAAATGCACGTATGCATACACACATCTATCTATCTATCTATCTATCTATCTATCTATCTATCTATCTATCTATCTACCTACCTACCTACCTACCTACCTACCTATCTGTACTTACATATGGAGAAACATAATAGTGTTTCGGAGTTACATGAAATATTCAGAGTTAATACTGCAGCCAAAGGAAACTTGCTCAGATTTGATCTCATGAAAAACTCAATAGTCCTGAATAGTTTGTCACAATTCATGAATTTGTCACAGATTCTATGGGATGAACCTGTCTTTATCTACATGTTTATACTGAAATCAATGGTTTCACTTGATCTCAAGCCAAAGTCAGATCTCATTCAAAACCCAGATCTCATTCATTTGCAATTTTAGGATTCATCAGCAAATTCACAGAAAAAAACCTGGAATAAACATCTTCATAATGCTCCACAAAAAGAAACAAGAAGATTGAAAGGGACAACTTTCACACATCTTATGCTCATTGTGACATGGCAAATAAAGCTACCCCAATTTTCAGTTGTATTCTGTTTATTTGGTGCCATTTTATAACATCATCTTCGAGTGCCTTTGACTTCTTTCCCATTTCATTTATTGCATGTATTGGATTTCATGTATTGGCTCCTCTACTGCTCTATAGTTGTTGCTTATTTTTTTTTCATTTTACTGACCATCTTACTTTAAAGCTAAGGTGATTGCTTCTTTTTATTATATATACATATATATATGTTGTCTTCTTTTTTTTTATAAACATTGACATCTGAAGGACTTTTGTCCTTTTAACCAGACATATCCAGAATGGAGCTAATTCCATTCTCTGCCATACAGATACATCTCTTTTTGGTTTCATATGGAGTTAACAACACAAAATTGGAGTAAAATTTGATCTCTGGTATAAGTAAGTATATTTCTCATAGAATCATCAGGCCTATGTCTGGAGTTAATGGAAATCTTGAAGAAAATCTCACATATGGTATGAATATATCAGAAAGTAAGAGGTTATATGACCCACATTGCAATTCTG
The DNA here is from genome assembly GCA_013398175.1 of Climacteris rufus. Taxonomy (NCBI): domain Eukaryota; kingdom Metazoa; phylum Chordata; class Aves; order Passeriformes; family Climacteridae; genus Climacteris; species Climacteris rufus. The sequence goes on from VZRZ01007689.1 coordinate 425,502, forward strand.
TAATTTGTGCAAAATTAATCAATTTAACAGTTCAATGGTTTAAAAAAGTTTAGAAGAAATTGCAGGAAGGAAAACAATCAGTAGAAGCCACCAGACAAGCTATGTGGATCTTGCTTAACTTGTTTCATCCTGATACCTTCCCAACCTTCCATCCTGTCTCATAAAATACACATCCTTTGGTTACCTCTGATGGCCAGATTAATGCTCTGTGTAAGCTATTTTCCAACACCTGTTTAGACACTTTTTCCCTTACAAATTTGAATCAAATCTGTTAAGTAGACCATCATTTACTCTTCTTTACTCTATGGATCTGCTTAAGTGAAAGAGTTAGGAGGCCACAGCATATGTGTTGTTTTTGTGAATGGAATACTTGATCCAGTCTCTTCATTGACCATGTGCATGATGTCTGCTTGTGGGGAAGAGTGATACCTGAGGGTGAATCAGCAAGGACACTGAAGGGAGGCAGTTATGGACAGTAATTACAAAGCTGTCTTTTTCTCTCTCTAAATTAAAAATTGCTCTTTAACATCTAGCAGTAAGTTAATGAACCAAAAGAACACCATCTTGTCTACCAACCATAACTCTTTGTTTTACAGAAGCAGGAGCCACTAATGAAAGGAGTACATTGAATCAAATAATTTTTCTCTGCGTAAAAAAATTACTAGAAGGAAGATAAGGAAAACTATTTCTGTTTATTTCTCTTTGCTGTCATTTTATAAACATGCATATCACATTACCAGGCAATGCTTGACCACATCATCGCTGACCATCACTGTAAAGAAGCTGAATTTGATTTATCAGATAGATAGAGGTGTCTTATCACAGCTGAAAAGTTGTTTGGGTTTTTTTTTTTCCCAGCAATTAAATTGCTGGACTTAGTTGGGAGAGGACTTAGTTCCCTCTTTCTAGAAGGGGGTAAGCATATACAAACAGATGACTAGTTGCCTAAAATGAGCCATGTACAGATATATGTGGCAATTAAATTAAATTTTTCTCAGGTGGTGAGAAATGTGTGTTTACTTTGAAAATCAGGTCTATACAAGGCAGTAGGTGCCCAGCTTTTTGTTGTATATGTGTTGCTAAATATCATGTCAGGCTATTGGCTGCTCCTGCATCAATTCAATATTTCTGTATCTCTGAAGATTATCACTGTTATGTATGAAGCAGCAAAGATACAGAATTTTATTTTTGGTTCCTTTTGAATCAAGAAATTATTAATGCCATCATATCTGGAAGCATCTACCAAATCTAAGGACTTTTGCTGGTTATTGTTTAGATTAGTTTGGGTTCTTTAACTATTTAAATAAGAAAATGAACCATTCAAGCATTGAAATGTTTAAGTAATATTCTCATAAAGGTAGCTAAGGCAGGACAAACGGAGGTAGCTAAAATATATATTTCTTTCATTTACCTTTTTTTCATCTGAACAATACTACTGATGACTGATAGGGCTTTAGCTAAGGACTTAGCTTTGCTTCGGTTAAGTCCTTATTTTTCCTAGACACACAAATTGGTTTGAAAATATGTGATTTTAATAGTCCTTTACTACTTTTCCTTATAAACCACATTAAAGACTAAGAGGCACAAGAGACCAAAGATGCTGAAGAAATGACATATTCTCTGTTACTCCATTGACTGGCATTGACTCCAAACTTGGCAGAAACAAAAACCCATTACAAATGTCCGTGTCGTACTGGATCTTTTATAATATATATATTGAAAACAGGTTACCTGAGAACATTTTCTGTGGAGCTATCACAAAATATAGATTTTTTTGCTTACAACTATTATTATGAAGACACTAGTCATGACTGCGTAATGAAAAATTAGTTGACCTTTTTATTTAAATGTCTGCAGACTACCCAAGAGTACTCTAGTACAACCAATCATCTTCGCACTCCCAGCAACTGGCAAAGACAGAAGTAAAATACAGAAGACTTGCTGCATGAGTTTGTAATGTGTGCAATAATAGTTGATCTTCAGAGTTTACTTCTGAATTGCACAAGTTTTAAGTGTGCTGGGAAATTTTTGATAATTTACTGAGTCTGCTGTCTTCTCTATCTTCTGCTAAGACAAGCTTGCTTTATGCTGTGAATCTAATTATGTATACCTTGAGAAAATTAAATGGCCTATTGCTCGTGTAGCAAATAACTCTCTTGATTTCATCTAATATCCTGTGATGGTTGAAAGTTAGAAGCTCATCCCTTGGATTTCATTTATTGAGACAGAATTTTTATTTTTCAGTAACATTCTTCTCGGGAAGACAAACAGTTTGTTTGTGCAAAGTAACTGACTTCAGGGAACATAGCTCAGCAGAGAACCTAGCCAAAGATTTTTTCTAGCTTTCACGCAATGTGAGGACTGCAAACTTAGAGGAGTGACTGCTCTCCAACTTAAATGAGAACACATTGCTACTCAAACAAGTACAAAGTTTGGGTTAGAATAGATGTTTTCTGTGGTAAATAAGCTTCACTCAAAAGTACAAAGATGATCTGGACTTTCACAGAAAATATCATGGTAGCCAGAGTGCATGCCAGGCTGCCAAAATTATATGGCAAATATGACGCTGCAGTGTAATACATTACTAGCATCACTGATATGAAGCCTATGCTTCTACTAGCACATAAACTCAGAGAATCTGTTCCTAATTTCATTAAGCTAAGAGAAAAAAAATCTGTATACAGCATTAATAGCAATGTCGTTTGTTTACAAAATATTCATTCTAGAAGCTATGGAGTTGCTCATTGGCAATTTCTACATTTGTTCTACTCAATTTGTGGGCTAGTTCATATTTAACAAAAAGATCCATTAAAAAGACATGCTAGAGGATAAGAAAAAAGAAAGGCTATTAAAAAGAGAATCACTCCTTTATATAGAATATTATGTGAGTGTGTTTCTTATGGCCACCATAAAATTTTATTTTATAGTAATTCCTTCTAAAGATATATGAAATACAAACTGACTGCATTGAGGTCAGGAGTGCAGCCAAAAAACCTTGGAGACAAGACACCTTAATGAAGTGAAAGGATTTTGAAACACACACTGACTGCAGGACCAGGCCCAAACAAGATACCAGGATTGTGTGTTTCATTTTAATCTGTTGTTGCATATCATCATCCAAAAAAATTATATTACCAAAAAAAAAAAAAAAGTTTCAAAAAGGCTGCAAATACTACTAAGACATAAAAATTGTGGAACATACTTGCTATTAATTTAAGCTCCATGAAATAATTCTTATTTTCTGAGGCCGTTTAGTTTTATGGCCTAGGTAAAAGGACCATGCTTATCTACAGACTATGTCATTTCACTAGCCAAGTATTCAGACTTTCCAGTTGCAACCCTGTTAATGTGCACTGTAGAGAAGGAAGAGTAAGTGGCCGGGAGGAAATAAGTGTGCAGGAAGAGAACTCACACAGCAGAGGGAAGTTTTAGCTGAAGTAAGCAGAAGTCATATATTCTAAATTAATTATCCAAGCTTTTCTCTTGGTCAAGTGTTTAGAGAGTTAGACTGGAAGTTCCAATATTCAGGGTATAAACTTCCAGCACTGCTCTAGGGAAATGCATGCTGAAGCTTATTAATTCCTCTGAAACAAACTGTTCCTAATAGATTCTAACTGTCAGAACTTCCCATGCTTTCTCTGAAAGTGTTTTAATTTCATATTCACAAGACTTCTCCCACGTTAGCAAGTGAAGCACAAAAATTTCAATCCACTTAAAACTCAATGCAGGAATCTGGAAGGCCCAAGAGAAAGAATTTTGCATCTCTCTTTTCAGAGCACAAAACCTTTAAAATGTGTAAATAAAGCTCCAATTAGGTTTACCATTCTAAAGGATAATGAGAAGTGCCCATCAAATATGCTACATTCTTAAAATGTTTTGATTTAGCAGGCAAAATTCAAAACACCGTAGTAGCTTCCAGAGTACAACCTGATTGCACTTCCCTGTCACATTCATAAAAAAGACACCAAAAAAAAAAAA
>VZRZ01007689.1:431347-450897 GCA_013398175.1 Climacteris rufus
TATTTTATTTTATTTTATTTTATTTTATTTACTGTTAAGAAACGGAAACCATGGCGGGGGAGTGCGGAGCTGCTTGCATCCCCGTGCAGCGCCCGGCCGCGGTGCCACCGCGCTCCCCGTCGCCGCCGGGCTTCCGCTCCGCTCTGAGCGCGCTCCTCCGCGGGGACCGCGTTAGCACCTCAGTGCGGCCGGACGGGCGCCGTTCTGATGGCTGGGCAACACGTCGCGGCCACCGTTTGACTGCCCTGCATGGGTGACACTGCCTTGCAGCGGGGCCTCTTGTCTGGCCCTGCCCTGCCTCGGACAGACCAGCACCGCACAACAGCCCTTTTGCTGCCTGAGGCCCGGCACACACCGGCAGGACACCATCGCCCTGGCTCAGGCAGAGCAGCACCTCACAGTGACCAATTCACTACCTCAGCCCAGGGCAACTGCCTTTGGGACACCATTGCCCAGCCTCGAGGAGGATGAGGGACATGTGTAGGGGTGCCAGCCATCTTTGAGCTGATCAAGCTGATTAACAGAGCCCCAAACTTCTAGGGTCCTGCACAGAGTGTCCTCTTCCAACATTCACATATCATTTAACTGAGTGTGCAGTGAGGCCTTTTATGTGAGCTTGAATCACTGTTCAGGACTAGGAGAGAGCGCTGTAGGAGACTAAAGGTCGTTCTAGTTCTGTGTTCCTTAGGACACACTGACTTTCGGACTGAGCTGTTGGGAGGGTGTGTGCAGTCATATGAATTTCCCTTCATTCAGCCCCATACCACTCCTCTGCACCTGGAGGTGCCAGGAGAGCATCCTCGGGGCCAGCCCTGCAGCAGGCCTGGCTTTGGCCTGTGAGAAAGGCACATTGTTACTGTACCTACATGATTTACTTACCAGACCGTTTCTAAAGTTTACCAGGATATTTCTAACCCATGAATCTCTTCCTATTTGATGGAATTTAAAAACAAGGGAGAGAGAAAACTCGGTTGTAATACAATTAAACTCCCCTTAACACACCAGAAGCATAGTTTTGATGGGGCATGCAGCAAGTCTCCTGTCTGCTCTTCAGTCCATGGTCACAATAGGCTGTTCCTGGCTCCTTTGCAACCAGTGATGAAAGGGTGAAGTCCAGTGTCAACACAACTGATGGAGAGAAGATTTTCACTGTGGCTTCCTGAAAAGATGGTGAATGGGTACCTCAGGCTGTGCCCCTGTGAAAATACACGCCCTCAAGAGGAACAACAAACCTGTTGTGAAGGAAGGCAGCACAGAATTGCAACACATCTGATGCCTCTTCTGTCGACTTTTCTCAATCCACGTATTCTCTTCCTTTCTCCTTTTCCTCAAAGCCTGGCATCAGGTCTTTAGCACTGTCCTGGCAACACAAGTGGTGCTAAGATCATGGTATGAGGGAGAAGGAATAGTAACAGCAGGAAACTGAAGCTAAATGATGGGAAGGGAGGGAGGGGACTGCTGAGGGTAGGGAGCTGTTGGATGCATGTACAGTTTGGGCAACACTATCCATCCTCCTGCAATCCCAGTTCCTGCTACTTCACGTGCTTAAGAGACATCCTATAAATGATAAAGCAGAATTCTTCCTCTGAAGTGAACTGATAAAATAGCACATTTCAATGAAATATGGTTCCATCAGAGCTCCTCTGTCTTGCTCTCGAGACAGTCTTCATGCATAAAGCACTGTTGTTTGTGAAGAGCAAGAGCTTCAAGGGCTGATAGCAGCTGTAAACTCTAGTGGCCCTGCTTTAGCAAGTGCAAAGTCACATGTTTTCCTCTAGTAAGGGCTTTTCGGAACTGCACATAGCAGTGAGTCATGCTTTTTTTGCCATACTTAAATTTGTGATAGCTCACTTCAGGTCAGGCAACTTAATACTTTCACGTGAATGGCCTGTGATTCAATTTTGTCTGTGCCAGTGACATCTGACAGCAAACTTTCAGCATCTGCACATAGCCCTACTTGTCTTAATCCTAATTTTAATGTTTTGAACAAGCTATAAACAAATATAAGGAACCAAACCTACAAGTCTGGCTGAATGTCCTTTCTCTGTGGGCAAATTATAGTAAGTGATGATGTGGAGGAGCAGTGTGTGATGATTTTCATACTCTGCTTAATTACAAATTTAGTACAAATGAGTGATATTCACTATAGGCACAGACTGCAGCTGTTTTAACTCATTCTTCTTAGTGTAATGTTAGGTAGACTATTGCAAGTGCGCAGCAGTTATGTGTTTCAGCAGCCAAAGCTGCTGAAAGTGAAAACCTGCTCATGCAGAAATAACGCAATGTGCAGCAAACTGGGCTTTATGTTTCAGATTTTTATGTATGGTGCAAAATAGGTACTTGCAGAGAGGAGGCCTATGTGGGATGCAATAATTCAGTGGGTTTATAAAATGTGACATAGCTGACATTAACCAAAATAGGTTTTTCATGTTCCTTCCAGAGGAAAGTATTTTTCTATAGCTCAGTCAATGCAACATAGCTGATGATATGTGTCTGGTTTGGCAGGAAGGCAGTATTTGATACCAGTATCTATCACACTGCTACAGCCTATGTCTCATTGCACCTTGTCTGTACTTTTATATCCCTTATTTGAAAGCAACTGTTGATAGAAGAAAAAAAATAATTACTTAAATATTGATAAAGGTTGGCTTTCACTACGACAAGCTGCAATAGCTACAACGTGGTGTTGAATGGACAAATGCCCCAGCAATACAGCACTTGACAGAATGATGCACGTTGATGAATCCATTGAAAAGCACTGTCTAATTGTACCATCGAGCTCGATGAAACCATGATGAAATATTTTTGAGACACTGTTTTTTGTGTCTGCCATGCTAGAATCAAGTTTTAATGGACATGCAAGATAGATGTATGCTGAATGTTATGTAGATTTATCTTTCTTTAGCCATTATGTTAATCTCAAACCAAACAAGCTAAAGACAAAAAAGAGGAGGACAAAAATATCCAATAAGGGAATCCTAAGAAGGAAGAAGCTTGCAATGATGAGCAAAAATAACGATAGAGAATTAAGTATCATTGTACAATCAAACTTCTATATTATGTCTATATTGTTGGTTGCTAAGTTTGCAATTTTTATTTAGAAAGTATTTCAATTGCTTATAAAGACTTACACAGCTAATCAGTTAGAACTGACATACATTTTGGCTAAATACCTATAATTACAGTTGTTTCATACCTGAGCCCCTGTTACTGATGTTGTGTAACAAGCAGTCCTGATTGCTGACATCAGCCCACTTAATGTTCCTGCATTTATGTGATAATTAGATAAAATCAAATAAAGACTTTCTAGTAACTTCGTAAAATGAAGTAAATATATTTACTGAGATTAGTGTAGATCTAAAATATTATTTATGGTTTCATCATTTTCTGAACAGTGAAAAAGAGCATAAAAACATGTAACTGTTTTAGTTAGCCAATGTTACTTTTTAAAAGTAGCAGTGTGCAGGTTTGTGGTATGTGAAGTGAGATTTGATAGTATCTTTGATTAGACCCACTCTAGAAAAAAAGCAGACAATTCAAGGTTTTGTGCTTGGACGGTCTCTGCTTCTCCCAGCTCTGTCAGCTCTTGCTTACATCCTTAGACCACCTCTGCTACAACATGTACATTACATGTTCATGTTGACCTGGAATATACAGAGGACCAAACTAAGTTGCCCTTATGCATGAGCATGTGGAAATAATGGTCTGTTTAGAAATGAAGCTTCAAAGATATTGTAGAGTATCAGCTTATTCAGAAGATGCTTCAGGTTAGAAAAGACGACAAAAAAACCTTCAGCCAATCAGAGTAGCAGATTTGGATTGAGTTGTAAACCTTTCCCTCAAAGCATCAGTTATTCAGTACATGCTAAAAATAAAATGTATGGGTAGTATACATGTTACGGAACATCACTTTAAATGTTAGAGCACTAAAAATACATTTGTTTACTCCAAGGTAAAATTCATTGTATACCAGAGGGTTTGCAAAGGGAGTTTTTCCCTGCATTAACTTGAAAATGCAGATGTACAGTGACCATGAGCAAAGTGAATGCTCTACAGCTGTCACTCCATGCCTAGTGGAAGCCAGAAGGAAGAGTGCTCTATCTTTTGGCCATGCACACCCAAGGTGACCACAGGAACAGTCAGTAGAGGTTTGGATTTTCTCTTCCCATCTGTAGGCTAGAGGAGATCATCACTGTGCTGTGTCAGGCTGCATACACAAACATTCCAGTCCTCCAAGCTTTCTGCTCTCCCCTGTTCAAATCCTTATTTCACTGGGTCTAACTTCATCCTACTAAAGCTCATCCCATTGCACACTCCGTGGTTGGATTCTAACCTTTTGGATCAGTTTTCTCTTAAGCTTTCCTCAGTCTAAGTAATCTGCAGCACTGCTTCTGTCCTTGACATCTCTGACATGTATCCTGGGCTTCTGCTTTTCATCTTTAATCCCTTTACAAAAATGGGTTCCTGCTGGCCACCTGCCATAAGCCTGCAAGAGCAGCTTTGGCTTACCAGGCTTCTCACTAAAGTGAGTACCTCAAGCTCCAACTTTGCAGGCTCCATTTTATCACTTCCTGGGCATATGTAGCAGTAAGTCAACACAAAGTTAGTGAAGATTTTGAAATCAGTCACTCTATATCTGGACAGACAAAAATAACTAACCTTTACAGATGTTTCTTTACCTCCTCAGTCTTGTTTGTCCTCCACATTCAGATAAGAGTACCTCTGCAGAAACCTTTATCTTTCCTATCCTGCCCTCATAAGCTTTACCATGAATTGTAGAATTTTCTGTCTATATATCCTTTTTTCCCCCTTCTTGCGGTTAAACAGAACCATTCTGCTTTGGAAGTATGCCCATCTGTTCTGCCCTAGCATCCTTTGTCTGTCTGCAAGTTACTTTCAAGTGACCCTGCAGTTTTTCAAACTGTGTGGTTTAAAAGGAGTCCTGTTAGTTCCCGTTCTCTTTCCAAATCCTTCAGAAAAGCTGGAAATAAGTGCTTTCAGCCATTCCATTGCTTGAAAATTAGTTTTGATTGTTTCTCATTAGTTGGATACATGGCAGAGCCATGATGAAAAATAGCCAATTCTGAAGCTTTTAACATAAAATAATGGCATAGTAGTTTAATAAAATAAATTAGAATTTTTCCATTATGCACAGATTCTTCAGGTTATCACATGGACATTTTCACATTTTGTGATTTTATGAGCAAACTCTTAATATTTATGTTTATTCAAAATTTCTGTTTCCTGGAATCATGTGGCTACATGAAAATACCAGTTTTCATTTCTTCAGAAAATTCTCCTGTGAACATAACCAGAGAATGGCTTTGTTGGTTCAGATCTAGATGACCCAGGATGCAGTGCCTGGGAATGTTCAATGGCAAACACTCAGAATCTAATAGATAGGGGAAATACACTGTGTTTTAATAATACTGTGTTTTCCCTTAGACATCTATTCAATGATTTCCTGAGCAGAAAGTCGCACTGAGGTCGTGTTGTGGCTAGTAACCACATGAAGAGTTTAATTCCATAAATTTCTCTAAGGTGTTTAACCTCCTTGCACTTCTGGCCCCATAAAATCTTACATCAATGGATTTCACAAAAAGATTATCCACTATTTATTTTTGTTACTTTTAAACCTGCTGCTTCATCCTTTCACTAGATGCCCTATAGTTCTTCCTTATTCACCTTCTTCATGTCATTCTTTACAGGTTTTGGTTTCCAAGCTGAAGAGTCTTAATGGAATAAACTTAGACTTGGTAAGAAACTATGTTATCCTTCTGATCATTCTGACCAGTTCACTGTAGGGCTATTATCTAATATGTGGCTGTAGTATGGGTTCCTTCGTTGACACAGAGATACTTCCTGTTTTCCCCTCTATCTCCCCCAGTAACTCCTAAAATTCCTAACATGTCATGTTCCACGTATGTCATTACTGACCATTGAACTGATGTTTTCAGAGGACTGTACAAAAAGCCTGCCAAGAGCTCCTTCCCGCAGCACTGGTTAAGTCAGAGCCTGTCTTTGTGTATGTAGAGCTGTATAAAAAGGGATTGTTTTTCTTCATGTTTGTCAGTTTGCATACATCAGCATTAGGTTCATCAGCCATCTTAGTGGCCACTTACTATGTGTGAGATCTTGAGATCTTTCTAAAATTCTCCACAATTAGCTTTAGTTTTGAAGAGGTTGAATATCAGCAACAGTCTCTCTTTACTCATGGCAACCCCCTTTTTCTTATCATTTATGAGTATTCTGGACAGAATTTGTCTAGAATGTACCGGTAACCTACTTCCGTATTTTTCATCAACATGGTAAAACCTAGACATTTATGCCTGTCCTTTAAGCAGAGAACCTACCCTCTTAAGCCAGGACAGTTTGATTTCAGAGTCTTAGATGAAGAACCTTATCAAAAACATTTTTAAAAATCTGCTATACACTATGTAGTCAATATGCAAGCATTGATTTTTTTTTTTCCCCCCCCAAATTAATGCTGAAGTTGCTAACAGCTGTTTGCTTAGGAAAACTCTGGGGGAAAACCAAACACTCAAATTTAGTAAGTGCATAAACAGGATTCTACACATATATTAAAAAATGTTATCTTAAAATCTGTTTTGTAACTTTTCAATGATTGGTGTTGGCAATGCAAGTAATTGCATGTAATTGGTAGTACGTTAGTATTTATTTCCCTTTCCCTTCTGTATGGCTTTTATTATGCGTGGCTACTTGTAGTTAGGGAGGAAGTGCCTCACTAAAAACCTGTTTCACTGAAATAAAGCCTAAGATTTGCTCTGAAATTGAAGGGGATTTCTGAAGTTCCTGAGCTTTAGTTCCTCAGCATTAGTGCAGTGCAGAAGGCAGACTATGAGGCCCAGAAAGCCAAAGCCACTTTTCCTATCTATGCAAAGACTGAATGGTGTGAAATGCTATCATTAATAGGCACTCATAGTATTGGAGATAAATGTAGAGAGGGAAACTGTAAGTATACGTATAAATATAGAAGTCTTAACTGTACAATAATCCACAGTTACCAAAAATGGGCTGCATTGAATCAGAGGATTAGGGGCTACTGTGCTTCCAAAAGTACCAGGCAGTATAGCTGCTAACCGTACAAACCTTCCAGCAGGAGATTCTCTGTGGCCATAGCAGGCTCCAGGTTTCCCATATGTAATGTGTAATGCTAAGGAAGATGGACAGAACTATCAGGAAAATGCAAGGACTGGGGTGGTCTCAGTTACTCACACTGAATCACCAATGGGATCAGTCTATGTGCTGTGATGCTCATTAGCCATTGAGTCCTGGATATGAAAGTACGGATGCTGACATTATTTTAGTAAGTGGAGGTGCAGAAATGTCATGAGAGCTGTAGCATATATCTTATAGAAGCAACCCTGAAATTGGGGTATAGAAAATAGGAGATTGCTTTCTTAGTGTTTGTGCCTTTTCTTCTATTGCTCTTGTATCACAGTTTAAATTATCAATATCTATACTTCACTGCAGCTTCCTACTTTGAAAGAGAAATGTACTTGACTCCCTACAGTTATTGCAATTGGAGGGGGATCTGATTAGGATGCTTTTCCTAATTAAGTGATATCACCTAAAGTGAGTTTCCCTACCATTGTCTCACTGCAGTGTAAAAATAACAACAGAGGACAGTCATTTGGTTATTTTATTTTCCTGATTAAAATGTCTTTACTAATTCAAATTTTACAGGGTAAAATTCCATCTTAATGAAAGACTGAGGGTCAGTTTTCTAACACAGCTAATTATGTGTCCTCATATCCCAATCACAGTTAGGGCTCAATTCCGTTGCATTCAGCAGCAGCACGTCTCAGTAGATCCATACGTAAGGAGAAAGCCCAAGGTGGATACTCAGCCACCAGAGATCAAACAAAGGGTCCTTCAGAATGTTTTCCATCTGCAGTCAAGTCTGAGAGAAAGCTGTACATCCTGCCCTCCCCGACCAAATACATCATAAAAGTGAGTTTACACGCTGTGCCTAAAGCTCTTTGACTTCAGCCGGTTCCATAAGAACCGTGTATTTCAGATTCAATGTTTATGTTTCTGCTTTTGCAATAAACCACTCTTCCCCAATGAAGCATTCCTCCACAGTTTTCTCCCTTTCTGTACTCCTTTTAAAGGTGCATCGGAGCCCATAAATGACTGAAACTGTGCTCTCCTGGTGCAGGTAGTTCCATTGAACTGGTTGGCCAAGTAGAGGAGGTTTGGAGCATCTTTCTGTACCTTCTGTTTCTTGTTAATAACTACAAATATGATAGATGAGTTTTGTATTTTATCAGCACCTTCTCTTTGGTTCCCTGCCCTATATAGGCATCTGTTCATGAGGTTGCATAAGAAATCTTTTTCAGACCTTTAAAGTTAAATGGAAGTGGTCTTAAAAAAGAGATTTCTCCCCAAAAAATACATAGTTTATTATGACAAAAGAGTTATTTTACTTAAGAAAGATAGAACTTAAACATATTCATTTTTATTAAAGAATTGCAGGCATAGCTGTTGGATCCAAATCCTGCAGTTCTTACAGCTGCGTACCATATTTATGGAATTCTTTCCCAAAACATGTTTCAGGATCAGGCCTGGTTAGATAGATTTTGTAAATAGATTACTATGCAATGTTCATTCATTCATTTATTGTTTGTTTACTTGTGACTCTAAAATGTATGTTGCTTCATTCTTTCTCATAATTGAATATAGCACACTTTAAAAATCAGTTTTATTTATACTAATACAAAAGTTGAAGCAAGATTTCATATAGCTCATTCATGTCATTTTGACTAGTAGCACTCTGTAAAGAATATTTCATTCCTGTGCTGCTGTTTTCTGTGCCTTTGTGCCTGTGTCCTTAGCCACCAAGTAGTTTTCTTTCTTCTACTTCCTTTCTCAGTACTGTTGTTTTTATTGATTCTATTACAATAAGTAACACACAAAGGAGAAGATTAGGGCAGAATGATTTTCCCAGTCCATCAATAAATTTCCTAGGCTTCATTAGCTGTAATTTCTTGAAAAGACGTAGAGTTACATTTACATTATGCAAAAAAAAATGTATAATCCAAGGGATCAGCTCTTTCACATTTAATAATGTATACCAAAAATAATTCAGCTGAAGCCAGTGGCTTAAAATTTGTACGAGAGTGCAGAAAACCAGGCTGGTGTACAAAATGGCAAATTCTTGTCACTTCTGCTTAGGCAAAAATCTAGAGAAAGACAGCTGTGAGAGTTTTGTCCAAATAAGAATTTTGATCCTCAGCCAAGGAGCATGAAGAAGACCAGAATTAAGTACCAGTATTTTCTAGATAAAGTGTTTGATAGACTGCTCTGTGCTTGTGATTTTTTTTTCATTCTTCAAATGTTTTTCTTTTTATTTGTACACACTGCACCAGATTCTCTCCGTATTTGTAGAAGACAATTTTGCTGTTGAAAATTATGACAAATTGATTGAATTTTCTGTTTAAAAATTTCTCCTACGGTATATCCTATTGAGCCAAAGTCTAATATAATCTTTCTGTAACTTCATGTAACTCCCTTGATAACTTTGGCTATCAAAAGGATTAAAATATTTTTACCTGTACCATTTGACCTTTCTCTGAGGTATATTCACTTGAAGAAACAATGAGTTTAGAGACAATTCTGTGACTACTTTAATAGTCAAAGTCGGCATTGAGGCACTGACATTGTATTTACTAAAAAAGGGGGTCAGCAATATAATTTTTCATTAGCCACTGATTGTAAAATTACCCTCAGTGTTAAGAATGTTAGGGTCTTTACAAGCAAACAGTGTCTCATTCACAAATGTTAAATTGAAACATGAACATTAATGGCACAATTGTCCTGCTGGTCAGTTTTGAATATCTCCTGTAACAGTAGAATTAAATAATTTGAAGGCATATGTTCTATTGCAGTAGTTTAATAAATACAAATGATACTGCAGAAAGGCTAAAAAGCAGTCTCTAAAATGCGTTTACTTCTGTTTTTAATTCTTACTGAAAGGGGTTTGGGATTGTCTTTTACTGTTTGTTTGTTTCTTTTTTTTTCCCCCAAAAGCAATCAAACTAATGATACAAGGTAGTTGCCTTTTAAAGTGTGAATCCTTGCATTCCCGCTTCCTAATTAATCCCATTGCCAAACCCCATTCACTTTTGTAATAAAGGTGGCCCCTTTTGGGTTGGGTCTGGTATTTACAGCTGAGGGGCAGAAAATATCTTAGTCCTACTTACTTGTTCTTACAACATGAAGAGCAACAAGGGACAAATAATAAATATTGTCTAAGGAAAATATGTTGTTAGGATTCAGCAAGTTCACAAAAATAGCTGTCTCGCTTACTATGACTTTTTAGACACTTTTTTTTTTTTCTGTCGTCTTCATTCTCTAATACATATCCTTGTTTAAAATCATGATTTGGAGTTGGGAAGCATTGCCTCTGACCTCAACAATAGTACATGTTTATAAATATGTACACAGCGAATAACAAATCCCAAATTTTAAAATAATATGTTTTAAAGCAAGTACTGTATTCTGATGTTTTAAGTAACAGTAATGCACAGACAAGCTTTGGCATTCTTCACAGAAGTGAAGTTACAGTCACTTTTTTGGAAAGAAAACATTTCAGACAGTTCATCTCATCTGTTATGTAAAATGGGAAGCTGTTTAGTGCCTTTTTGAAATGCATAATGCAAAGAGTCTTAGCCTTTACATTGCACAATCAAAATTAAATTAAATAAATATAATGCATTAAATAAGGTGCTTCTCCTTGGGAAGTAGCTGGCATTATACAAGCAAATTCTGCACCCTCCTCTGGGCAAGAATATGAGTTGAATAGTTGCAATAAGAAAGATCAGATGCTCTTTAAAGGCATTAAGCAAAGTGTAGATGTTTAATACAGGTAACTCAGCTGTGCATTCAGTTAATATGGAAATAATTATTATAATGTAGCACTTCATTATTTGTAATGCATTAAATGGAGATTTTTATGTGATGCCTTTACGAACTGTTCGCTTGCATAACAGAGAACTAAAGTACACAAAAATTAAAATAAATGCAGAAAGGCTAAAAGATCTTTTAAAAAGCAATATGTATGATTTGATGATTAAGAACAGATATTAGCACACACGAGCCCCAAATGCTAAGCAAACAGAATTACAAACCACACTGTTCAGTGGTTTAATCTGTTTTTATGGAAATTTTTAAAAATATCTTGTCTGGTGCAGGAATACTGTCTGAAATAACTCCATAATTTGAATGACAAAGCGAATATTTTCTGGTTATTTTCTTCATGTAAAGTGTGGGAAATGTTTATTCTAAAGCCCAGATGAAGCACTGATGTGAGAAATGTTGTAAAGCATTTCATGTTGACTGGAGCTAATTAATGGCGATGCTCCCGCGTTGTTCTCAGTTTTAAGCAGGAACACACAGTACAATACCTTTTATTTTGCTGTTCAGTAGATTTTTTCTTAAAAACAGATAAATTCAATATCCTTACAATTTTAACTCTTTTTTTTTTCTTAAAAAATCTTGGTGCACACAGTAGAAATATTTCCACTGGCATGTTGCTTTTTATGTTTTAAAGTATAATTTGATAAGCTTGTGCCCTTCTCTAAGTACAGGGGACATGTAAAACATACTGCTTTGTGATAGCATTTCCAATCAGAGCTACATTTTTAAAAATTTGTAGAAAACAAGTCTAGACATAGAGAAAACTGAAAGAAAATCAGTGGCTTATTTCCCCTTCTTCTTTCATACACAAGGTAACTTGGAATCAAAAGTAACTGCTGTTATGCTCTACATCCTACCTTTGCCTCTGTCTGTCTGTGGAGATACATACATTCAGGGAGTGCTGCTGTAAAAGCAGGCATTTTCTTGTCTGTCAAATCAGATTGTTTAAATATCAAAGATACATGGAATGCATAAGAATTCATCATCTGACTTTAGCTGGTTCCACTGAAATTTTAATATCTGGAGATATACAATGCAATGAATTTTATTTAATATTAAAACAAATCACCACTTCTAAATAATTTGCTTTTAAACATCTCATGTTTCCCATTGGCTACGCATATACATACAAAATCTTTGTAATTTTCATCTGACTGCTAATTTAGCCATCACCTCTTCATGCCACTTTTCAAATCCTTTATCCTTGTTTCAAAAGTGCTGTTTTATATTTCCTAGAAAGTTTCTTCATTCCTGCCCTTACTAACTCTAAGAAGCAGAGTCAGAACAAGGCATTCATCTAAAACCAGAAGGTCTAAAACTAGTCATCCCAAGATTTTAAATTCAAGAACTGTTCAACTCTGCATCACATAGGAGCCTGTCCCCAGTCTGCAATGGGAGCTCTATCTCCCACTTGGAATCTGCATCTTTTGAGGCCATACCTTGTGATCAGTCTGTGCTCAAAGCTCCCGCTGCCCCTCTGGGCCATCAGATTCTTGTTATGCTAAGGAGGGCTGCAGGGACAGTAGGAACAGACAGTTGGCTAAAATATGCAAAAACAAACTTCAGAGTGCAAACACCAGAGTAAAGTCTGTCAGCTGTTGGACTGCAGAAAAAAAATCAATCCCAGCTGAAATACTGTCTATATTTTATGCTGACAGTAGGTAGGACCTAGCTGCTTCCCCATCCCTTCTCACTGTCCACTGTTATGCCCCTCAGACAACCATGACATATTCTTGGACCCCTATGAAATCACACTTCTATAAAGTGGAATTGGAGCTGAGAGGCCTCTTCAGGCTCGGGGTCAGTGAGAGCATACTACATCTTTTGTTTCTGTTACGCTGCTCCTGCTGCTTCTAGGGATTTGAGAGCAAAGAGAGGAAGGAGAGTCTTGTGACTGAGATGTTAGCTGCACAGTTCAGCAGGCTATTTTCTTATTTCCCCTCATGCTACAAATTTCCAGAAGATCCTTGAGCCTGTTTCTTCATCTCTCTCTAACCTGGTTTTCTCATTTGCCTAAGACTCTTTCTCTCACTCTTTTTGTCTCATTGAAACTGGGCCTATTTCTGTGGTTTAGACACTACAGTCAGATGATTAAGCTTCTCTTTATCCATACATCATCATTACCTTTGCACCAGAAAGTAAGAATCATCAAGGGCTCTATGTGTGACAGTGGTCATCCACGCCATACAGAAAGGAGAAATCTGTGACTGTTCTGAGCACAGTCAGTTTTTCAGTCTTTTTCATCTGCAGAAAAATACATAGTGAAATCACAACTTGTGGTAGGTTTCCACAGGGGTTAAGAAGAAAATAGATACTGCTTGTAATAAATCAGTATTCAATCACCTATTTGCTTTAAATTCCTTTGTATGGAGTTAAGTGTTCAAAAAAGAAGAATTCTCTCCTTCAGTACAACCACTATATATTCCAATTCTTCCATATCCTCCCATCTCCTCTCTATTTCCTCTGGCTTTATGGTTTTCCTTTGGGTTTTTTATCTTCCTTTTTCTGTTCAGACATTTGAATTCCCATTACTACCATCTGCATTTTTCCCCCTTTGTCTCCTTCCTCTCATTATCTACTAAGATTTTGAAAGCATAGTAGCTAAAATTGAAATGTTTTCTGAAGGCATTAACTGAGGCTTCATTGTTATGTTTATACTTTGTTAAATCTGAAAGTTGAAGGCATCTGAAAAATGTGACTGTGACTCCTGGGCAGTCTGAATATAGCATCTGGGTCATTGAGATATGTTAAATAGGCCATATCTCTGACTTCTTGGATCTCCAAACTACAGGTTTTTGGGGTTTTTTTTCTTTAATAACATTGGTCTAGTAATGCTTCACACTGAAGACAGAGTGGTCATACTTTTCCATTAGAAAGTACCAGGCTGTTCTTTTCTGGAAGTCCCCTTATTGGAAGTATTGTTTCAGATTAATTGAGATTTCTCCTTTCCCTGACCATGCTGGTTTTGAAGAAGCCCTTTTACTTGTGGTGTTGAAGGCTTATTGCAGGAGTACAAAGTACATTCAAAGTACATTCTTCAGCCCCAGTTAGCTCCAGGTACACCAGCACGAACTGGCTGGCAGCAGAGTTGACTCCTATGCTTTCTGCCTCCCTCTTTCACTGCAGAAACACTTACATTGGAAACACAGAAGATGCATAGGAAGCAGGAGAGTGGGGCTATGGCAGTGAGAAAGAAAAGTATTAATTCTAGTGGAAGACAGGGTGATAAAAGCACTTTGGAGACCTCTCCCTCCTAAGTCATATACCCAAACTGCTCAAACAAACTGTAGCTTGGATAGAGACAATTGACAAATGTGTTGCCTTGAGTTTCCATCATGTGTCTGCTTTCTCCAGACAGACAGAGACCATCAGGGAACTTGTCTCAGGACTGAGAGCCTGTAACAGCTGATCATATCAGGCACTGTGGAACTGTGGGGGGTTTAGCGAGGACTTTTAAGTGCAAATTAATATTTCAGTACATTCATGTGCTTGTGTGATGGTAGGTTTGGCTTGTTTAGTTGAGAAACCCATGTTCCTGAGACTGGAAAAACCCCAGGACTTCACATGTTTTGAAGTACATGTAGCTAGTAATGATAGCTCTGTCAACAGCTGAGATGAGGAAGTAATGCCACTCCCTGAGAAGGGAGGTGGCTGGGATTGGTTCACTGGCTTATTGACACTACACATGTGGTAAATGACAAAATGAGTACAGAGAAACAGTGTTTCCATGTATATCGAGCATTAACGTAGAGATGCAAGTACTTTTCTCCATCTGAAACATTTGTTCTTATTCCCTGTTCCAGAGTTTTATAAGGGTAAAGCTTTGCAAACTCATCTATATATGGAATTCAGGTTGGGTATAGCATAAATGTAGATGTCAGGTTATCAGTGTTACCTCTGTAATTGAGTGGTTAATGTTCTTGGTCTCCAGTAATACCCTTTCTGAACAAGAGAGTATTGAGCCATTTCAAGGACAGAGGCTTTGTTGGTATAGGATTCCTCAGAGTTACTGAAACTGAGATGAGAAAGGACCAGTGTGTATCTTCTGTCTTACTGCCTGCACACAGCGGATGACCACATGTCACCTGGTAATTTCCACATCAGGGTTCTGTGCATGCTGCAGAAAGACATACATCTTCAATTTAAAGTAGTAGAGGATCTATCACTCTTACATCCTCACTATTAAAGATTGGCACCTTGTTTCAGCTGGAGCCTGCCTAGCCTAAGCTTTCAGCTGTAAGGTGTCATGCCTTTTTCTACTGAATTAAAATGACATTTAGTATAGGAAATCTTTTCCTAGTTACATGTAGATTGTCACTGTGTCATCTCAACCTCTTTGCTTCTGCCCTGGAAAAACACACTTCATTGATTTCATATACTGAAAAAGCCTCTTGTACTCCATAAATAAATACAACTAAAATGTCACTTCTGAATTGGGGTGGAAATGGAGTGCATAAGAGAGAATGAAAAGGAAGATACTGTTCATATTTGCAATGAATTAAAAAAAATACATTCCTAAGAGTATCATATAGAAAGAGAACAGAGTTTGGATTGTAGCATGTATTTTTATTTCGAGTTGCTATGTTAATAAACAAGCAAGTGGTGATTCCTCACATTATGAAAAAAACTCACAAAAGCTTGTGATTCTTTATCTTCAAGGAGCACACTAACTATTCAGGGTAACATTTGTACTGGTCAAAATAGTGATATATATAGCTCGTGTTCTAAACTAGATAAAGACACCAAAGAGGACATTAGAAATACAAGAAGACCTTTGAATCTTACAACATTGCTTACTGAGTCAACAGGAAGAAATACGGTTTCTCCAGGTTGCTCCAATTTCTGCAGCTTCTGGAAAAAAGGTTGTATTACACACTGTATGGGAACATCGTGGTGGAACTGATTCCAAGATACTGTGAGGAAGAGGAACCCTAACTTTGATAGAACACCACAAAGAAAGTTGCCATATGTAACCTGCCTCTTTAAGAGCTCAGGAAAAGAGGGACCTTGAACAGCCAAATATGAATCATGTCATGGTTCAGCGGTGTTGTTGCACCTGATACACCTAGATACACCTGAGAGAGTCCAAGAATTAATGAAATTCAGAAAGATTCCAGACATGATTCAGTTAACACTTTGAAGGCAATTATTCTATACTTAGCCACTTTGAGCATATTGTTTCAGAAGCAATAGGTAGTACTGTTATCAGAGGAAAGGGTACTGAGTTATATGAGTTATTGGTCTGATTTGACTTTGCCTTTTTATATCATCTTTTCTCTAAGCCTAACTACTGCTTTTTGAAAAATGTTCTAGTATCTATGAACTTCTGAATACTCACACCAAGCCCATTTCTTTCCTGTCCCTGCAGCAGTACAAGGATTTTTGTCCAAGTTGTAACAACCTCATACACTTCCATGAGCCTTACCCCTTCATTAGAGCCTGGGTTTTATTGCTGCAGAACACTGTTGGAAATGAGTGGCAAAAGTTTTGCTCACTTTCGTCAGTGAAGACGTTTAGCAGAGAAGTTCCAGAATACACCATCTCACTTTTATTATTCCTTCAAGCTTTGGGACTAGTGTACATTACATAGCAAGTTCTTTATTGCCAAGCAGACTCTGGATCTTTTTTCCCTGACTGTTTTGAAATAGGCTTGCCTGGGTGAGACAAGGTGCCCAGAAGGAATGTGACTGCAAAGACATTTTTGAAACCTGTTGCCCTGCTTAGAGGCATCTACGTTTCACAGTACTTGACAGAATTCAGATTGTGACCAAGGCATATTTTTTCTACTCAAAAATGTGGAAAAACAGACCCATTACATTGCTCCAGGCATATTAGCCTAAAACAATCAATAATAAAGATTGCATAAATTGCATATTTAAAAGGATTACAAAGAGTGTTTCCATTATTTATATTGTTAGAGGATGTGTTTGTTCTGCAACTTATGTCTTATGAAGCAGTCTTGACATCTGTGTTTCACTTAACTAAATTTTTAGATAAGAGAAACAGGAAAAATTACTGAAATGCTTTTGTCACTGAGGTCTTCCTTTCTACAGACAAATCCCTTACTGTTGCATAAGAAATTCCAGTGCATTGAATCTGTAAGACAGCACTAGGTGAATCAGGCTTTACTCCAGAACAAATCTGTCCAAGTGATAATAGCCCTAGCAAGAAAAAGCAGGAAAGCTCATAATTTGGCTTCTTCACTTAAATATACCTGTAACAAAGATGACTTCAGAATAAAACAAAATTTTTAAAAAATTTAAAAAAAACTTCCACAAAACCCCATGTTGTTCTGTGTGCAGCTGTGCTGAGGATTTTTGACTGTTACTAGCTCCTGCAGCAGTCACATCTGTTCTCATCTCTGATCTTCCCAAAAATACTCACTAGAGGAATGACATAATTACTTCTTTAGAAGTCAAGAAAGCTTTTACACTAATTTCAGCACAATGAAAATAAGGCCACTTTTGCATGTTTTGAAGGCCTGTCTCCAGCTTCTCTACAGATCTG
Organism: Climacteris rufus; assembly: GCA_013398175.1. NCBI lineage: Eukaryota > Metazoa > Chordata > Aves > Passeriformes > Climacteridae > Climacteris > Climacteris rufus. The sequence continues at coordinate 448,796 of VZRZ01007689.1, forward strand.
TTTTTGATAACACTGGATTCACCCTTTCTCTAGTTGGAAAGACTTTCTCTGCAACCTAGGAAGTTGTTGGTTGCAGGTCGTATTTCACTTTCCATATCAAAAGAGCCTGCTGGTATGCCTCTTAGCATAATTCAGAGACTTATCACTTAAGACCCCTTTGCTCCCTCCTCGATTTCAGCACATAACTTTTCTGCATTACTGTGTTGTAAAACCTGTTCTTCCTCAGTGAACTGCCAAAATCGTCCAAGTAGACAGAACTGAGCTCACTTGCATACAGTCTGATCAGCAGCCTCCTGTTTCTAATAAAGACTGAAGTCTTTTGGAGAACAGGATTCCACGCTGGTTTTGCAGAGCTTTGCACATGTTAGCATTGCTCTGGCTTGTTTCTTCATGCTTGCTCTCCATTCTTAGAGCAGCCTCTCTCATTATCCTAATCCCGTGTGAGATAATGCTAGAAGAAAATGCTTGCTTCTCTCCGTTTATTCTTTTTCTAGAATCATTTTTAATACATGCATGTTAAGAAAAATGTCAGCTCTACCTTCTAGCTTTAGTGTCTCCTTTATTGCTTCTCTAGTTCTTGGTTCTGTCTCATGCAAGAATAGTACTGAAACGGTCAGTTTCTTTTGTCAAAGTAGAACCTTTGCTGTATTAACTTTGTCATAGGTCCAGATCTTTCTGCCTTCTCTTTTCTGTGAATAAGCCACATGCACACAATCACAGGCACTGCAAGCAGGCCAAAGAGGAGGGTCAGCAAAAATACTGGGTGACTCTTTGACTGATACCCCAAAAATTCTTGTCACTTCAACTTGTTTAGCCCTGTTCAAGCCTAATGTAAAACAGATTAGGTTGTGGCCTGACTTACCTTCATCTGTTTAACAATTTTTTAAGGCAACAATTGTCCATTGTTTCAGGAAGAGAATATTTTTGCTTGCATGATACCATTTTAATAAGAATAATTTTTTTTTAACATTAAAATTGGTTGGTTTGGAGCATCCTACAATCTGCAGAGAGTATTGCTGGATTTTACTATTTTATTTTCTTAGAGCACTGGTTTTTGGTGAATATATTTCCACATTATAGGAAAGGTCTGTACAGCACTTCATTTTGCAGAAGTATAGACATATCCTTTCAAGTAAATATCAAGTTTTGTAAGGGAAAATTGTGTCTGTGGCTACTGAACTAAAAGGAAAAGACAAACTGTAAATCATGGCAGGTCTGAGGATATAGTGAAAATCTGAGGTTTAAAAATAATCCTTCAAGAAAAAAAAAAAGGTCAGGTTTATAGACCTCTTACAGCCCTGGAACAAAGTTTTTGAAGTGATAACGCCAGACTACCCCAACACTCCCTGTAAAGAAATTTTTGGGTCAAATGGAGCAAGCGTAGCGGCACAGTGGTGGAGCAGGGTACACACGGGAACTCCTGCACTCCAGCACTTGGTTCCACACTCAGCACCACAGCAAAGGCTACTCAGAGGGTAACTCACTCATTTTTAAAAACATGACCATTTACTTCAGCAGTCACTATTGGGCTGAAATGTTCTGGGTAGAATAGGCTGATGGGTCTAGAAGATGCAGACTGTGATTATTTTTTACTATTATTGCTTATTAGACTCCAGAGGGAAAAGAATTACAAAAGGGCAGTGGGTTATTGGTATCACTGCCTGTGGGTTATTGTGGGTTGTGAGAGGTGATAGAGAGCTGTTTGCTGTCCCCGCCGAAATGCAGGATAAATTTAGGAGGAGTAATATCATTGTACCTGACCGGGTCAAGGTTATAATGGTGGTTGTTGGGCATGTGCTGATGCTATTAAACCTCTATTAGCATGGAAGGGCTTGATCCTATTCTGCTGAGAGCTGGAGGAGGTCTCTCATAGGAACTTTGTTGGGAAAAGGATCGAGCCCTGACCGTCATAACACAGTATACCAATGGTAAATATTTCTCTCACACGGGGAGAAAGAAATTGTCCCCAAATTTTAAATGGAATAACCCCAGATTTTAAAGCCTCTTGAAAAGTTTCGAGTTTAATTCACAGAGATTTGATAAAGATTTTTCAAGAAGCCCTAATTATTAGGGGGATGGGGAGAGGGGGAAGAAAATGGGCG
>VZRZ01007689.1:468923-482815 GCA_013398175.1 Climacteris rufus
CGCAGGAACGACCCCTTCTGCCGCCGGTTACGCCTGGGAGAGCTTATTTATCCTCTCACTCGAATGAGAGCAGGTTAAATCGCCCCCCAAACACTGCTCGGTTAGGTTATCGCCGAGCGAGTTGGGCCTTGGCTCTGCGCGGCGTCTGGTAGAGGGAAGCTAATGCGGGAGCGCTTCGTTCACCTTTGCTGGGATGCGGGTGAAACTGTGCAGGTCTGACCGCTGCGTTAAGAGCACACCGGCGCCTACAGGCACAGCAACATTTAGCTACTTTTTAGTCCGGCTAGATCGACGCGGTGTGAAGGTAACAGGTCAGCTCTGCACCTCCTTTCCCGCCTCAAATGATACAACGGAGCGAGTCACGCCGTGGACAAGGGGCGAGAAAACTTCTTCACTGCTGCCGTGTCCCGTCACTCACCCCTTTCTTTCAAACCCTCCACTGGAGTTTCGTCTGCCAGAGATGGCTGCTCCCAGCCTTCGGGGACGGTGGCCGCCCTGACAGGGTCCTGCCTAGGCTGCCTTTAGCGATATGTTCGTTTACCTGGTGATGCTGCTTAGTAAAACACTCGAGTTAAAAAGAAATGCTAAGGAGGAGAGCAAGGAAGATGAGATGCGTTTTGCCTGGTGGAAGCATTTTCATGAGAAAGGCACGGTTTTCACCCCGTGTTTGCAGAAATGCGGCTACACGGACGTCCCTTCAATAGCTTCTGACCCCACACAATCCTTTTGATAACACTCGAGAGGTGGAAGAATGGGAGACTTTGTCAATCAAATGGTGCCAATCCCAATGGAAACGGTGCCACGAAGACCGCAGAGCGTTTCCTCATCAACTGGATTGCGGGGGCTGGGAACTCAAGGATCAGCTTTTGAAAGTGCGCACAGGGCTCTCCAAAGACAACAATGTCTTTTTTATACGAGCTGCTGTGCCTCCCCAAGGGGAATCAAATGTGTTCGGGCAGCCAGAGCTGTCGAAGGGCTCGGAGGGCAGAGAAGGAAGGGTCCCACGCAAACCGCGCGCAAATTCTTTCTCGACAAGAAAGACGCTTTCTAGGTGTATAACTTTTTGATGCAAAGACATGAGGTGTTCCGTGCTCCCTCTGGGTCAGTTCACGGGTGCACGTCCGGCTGCAGCCCCTGCCCTGCCCGGCCCTGACGCCCCCTCTCCCAGCGCCGGAGAGGCGGCCCTGCCCGCTGTCCTGCCCGCCGCCGCACAGCCCGCCCTGCCGCGGGGGCGGGGGCCAGCCGCTCCTAGAGACGTCCGACTTAGAGGTGCCAAGAGCAGATCTGTGACAGAACTCTTTCTTCGCTACTGGTCATCAGTATAAGTCTAACACATGCACAGAGAGAGTAAATGACCACCTGGAATAACGGCACTACCGAGGCAGCTTGCCGCAACTCTGCCCTCTCGACCCGCTCTGAGGGAGCTCATAGGAACTTCATCTGATTGCTTGTGCATGTCGGTGTAATACACTCTCTGTTCCCCCATCCTCCCTTGAAGGGAAGATATGCCCAGCACACCTATGCCGGGAGCGGAGGTTTCCGTGGTGATCGGGTAGGGCGGACTTGTGTCTCTGCCGGCCGCGGGCAGGGCGCTGGGAGCCGCTCCCCGCCTGGAAAGCACATGCTTGGGCGTGTAAGAAGGCAGGAGTCCTCCCAGAGACGCACCCTGCGAGCGCTACCTAGGCACGGAGCGTTCTGGGTGTGTGTGTGGGGGGAAACGCCTGCTGTGGCTCATGGGGACAATTCCCCGCCGTGGGAAAGCCCCCCTGCCCTGGTTATCTCGTTCGGGTGGGAGAAAGCCCTCAATATACCGGTCGAAACCTCTCCCCCGGGCGTGGGAAACTAAGGCAACCAGCAAGACCACCAGAGGCTAAAGCGAAAATCCTCACCCCTCCGCAGCGCACGCACAGTTGCTCCTCCAGCTGCCCAGGGCGTGGAGCATCTCGCAGCTGGGGGGGTTCTCGGGGCCCCTTCGCCACCGGTCCCTGGCGGCCCCACTCGCGAGGCTCTGTGCGAGCGAGGGCAGCGCTGCCTCCGCTCAGCTCTTTTCTTTCCTTCCCCAACTCCTGGCGGATGGCTGAGCCCTTCTGCCCTAGTGCTCCGACACCCTCCCCGTCCTTTCCTTCGCCGGGCCGTTCCCGGCCAAGAGGGCCAGGGTGGGGCCAGGTACGGGGTGCAAGGGCAGGGCTCCCGGAGCCTCAGCGGCGGGCGGAGGCCGCCGTGCCAGGGCGGGGGCGGCGGGGCACCGGGGCACGCCTCGGCCCGCCGGCCACACCGCGCCCCTCCGCGGCTGCCCAACGCCGGGACCCGCGGGAAAGTACTGTAGGCATGGGTGCCCCGGTAGTCTCGGGTGGATAGCAGCAGCACTGGCGCCGATGTATGAACTGCTGTCTGACCGCCTCATTTGATATTATCAGCAGTTAATATATGCCCTCCACATCTGGCTTCCTTAGTGTCAGTAGACTGTCACTGCCGCAACACTGTCAGTACACACACGCAAGATATATTGCTGCCCCGAAGAGTTTTTGGTACACCCAAGCCAGAGGTGGTTTATGAGGAGGATTACTGGAAGGTGGTTGTGGAGACAATTTGCAAAAAGTTAATCCGTAGAGATAGGTGGAAATATAAGCACTGTTTATTTAGATATAAACTCTCATAAAAATATATTTTTTGTCGGTATATACCTACAAACAGAATGCCACCGGGATGTATCTATTTATCTGCTTTTAGGTATAGCTATCAGTATATTGCATTAGATATCTTAGGAGTTATGTGCTTTTGTGTGTGTTCCCAGCCATGCCTACACACAATCATACAAGCGTGGGGGTGCATTCCTCCGGCAGTGGGTATGCATGAGTATATATTTACGCATACATTCACAGTCCTCAACCCTGTCGTCTCTTAAGTGTTTCAAAAAGGAACTCAGCTTTTAAGTGGGTCACCTCGCTGCCCTCCCTTCCCCTTCCCTCGCCCAGGCCTGCGGCCGCGCCGGCGCCGGGAAAAGGGGCTCTCGGCTCCCGGGTGGGGTTGGACACAGAGGCGACGGACACGGACGTGCCTGTGGGTGCAGAGTGGAGGGGCGGGCTGGGGGTCGCCCCCGGCGGTTTGATTTAGCGCAGACCTTTCCCGTTTCTGCGTGGCTGGCGGCGGCGGGCGGCGAGGGGCTCGTAGCCCATTGCCCCCTGGTTTGGTCTTGAAGCCCTCGCGGTGCCTCCGGGCCTCCCCGCCGAGGGCCATGGGGAGCTGCAGCCTGCCCTGTTCGTGCTGCGGGGCGGGGACTCCGCGCCTTCCCGCGCCCTGCCGCGCTCTCGGCTGCGCGGACGGCGCACAGCTCCCGCGGGAATATGCGCGCTGGTGGAAAGGCGACCTTTCCCCCTCGACCTTACCCTGGGGGTAACCAAAGCTCCCTTTTATTTTCAGAGTCACTTCGGAGTTTGCCTTTTGTTCCCCGCTACCTCTCGCTTCCAGGGATACGGTCGGCTTCCCGCTGGCTCGGGGAAGGGCTAGCGGTTGCAAAGATATCTCATTTAAAAACGACAATGGAGCCCTTTCGACCAGCCCGTGTGGTGCCCGAGCTTTATTTTCGTGCCGGGGGGGATGGAATTGTTTGTTTTGCTTTTGTTTTCACAGCAAAACTCCGGGACAAGTTACAGGAGGGCTGACAGGAACCCCGGCCCTTCCTCGTTGCCCCAGGGTGCCGAGCAGGGCCACCCGGCCGAGGACAGAAGCATCCCGGCCACGGCAGCCCGGGAACCCGCGCAAACGGCGCGGCTTCAGGCGGATCTTTCCGCGGATGCCCTGCTGTCACTGACTTCGGAGTGACCGAGTGCTCCGGTCATTGCTCCCAAATCCTTCTCTGCCTCCCCTCTGCTCCCCAGTCTGCGACTTGGTCTGAGCTCCCCCAGTGGCTTTAATTCGGAAGGAAGCTGCCAGCTGTCCCATTGTGCCCTTGGCTTTTTCATCTCGGCAGAGGCCACCACTGCAAGGTGGGGCGCTGCACGCGTTGTCAGCCGTGCGCCGGGAGGGACGCACCGGGGCCGGAGCCCGCGGTGCGCCAGGGCGGAGAGACCGCAGCAGCCTCCCTCCGCGGGCCGCAGGAGAAAGCGCAGCCCCGGACCCGGGCCGCGCGGGCGGCCGCTCACCTGGGCCTGCCCACTTGAGGCTATTGCTGTTGAAATTTCACCCCAACCAAGGCAAAATCATACAAATGAGGAAACAGAACGAGAATTTGCTCAGCCGCTCTTGTAGGAGATCGCCGTAGTTCCGTCCATCCTCTCTGTGCGTTGCCCCAAATCTAGAGGAAAGGATCAGCTTCTTTTACTATTGCTGCACCCTCCATAGAGGCAGCTCTGCCTCTGCACAAGATTGTTCCCCCTTGCGAGGTAAAGTGCAGTTTGCCTGTTCCTGGATCAAGAGGAACTGTTTAAAAATTTGTGCCTGTTTCAAGTGCTTGCCTTCGAGCATCACAGTCAAACAATTTCAAATTGTGCTCTTGATAGTTCACTGTCAAAAGATTCCCACTCAAAAAGTGCCTTTTGGGAGTGATTGCCTTCCCCAGCTGCTTCCTACGTTGTGAGCTGTAGCCCATGAATCCATCCCATTCTCTCAGTACCTACTCTGTAGAAGCAGCCCAATTGCCCCACTCTGAGTGTGGGAAGTGAAGTTGTAAGTGCTGTCTGGGCTGAAGCCCTCAGAAGAAGAGCTGACATGAGTTAGGGAACCAGTCTGCTAGGGCAAGAGTGACCCAACTGCCCACTGTGAAGGGTAGACAGTTTATTTGTCATGTGAGCCTTAAAAACCAACATTTCCTGTGTCTTAAAATCTTAAAAACCCTAACCAACCAACCAACCAACCAACCAAAACCCAATCAATGTTCACTCTGCCTTAATTTTCTTCTGTTCCTTTCCTAGAACAGAGGACACAGAAGTCTCCTAAGCAAAGAGGTCCATTTCAGAAGCCCAAGGGCAAATCTAGGGATGTTTCAGAAGCCCCTTTTCCATTTCATGGGAACCAGCGTCTCTGGGAAGACCATGCCCTCAATCTGGCTAGTACAACTGGTAGGTCTAGTTAAAAGCTGATGTAAAAAGCTGCAGCACAAAGGAAGCCATTTGTAGCAAAACTCAACAATGAACTTTATTGGTCCTGCTACCAAAGCCATTAACAAAGCTATACACTCTGCCTTGTGTCCACGGCTGGGTTTTGTTAACCAGCTACTGACATATATATATAGCCGAGGGTGTTGATTTAACAGGTGCATTCCTCTTGCCAGGAAAAGTTTCAGTTCAGTTACCAGTTTCAGCTGGTTCAATTTCAAACACCAGTCTTTCCAGAGTTTCCTGCTGTAAATAGGGTCTCAAAAATTTATTGTACAGTGGGATGTATGCATGACATACATATCAGAAAAGCCTCTGCTTGAGCCATGAGACCTGCGTGCCACAGAAGGAATTTGACAATTCTGACAACAGATCCCATCACCTCTTAGTCTTTGGGTCAGGTAGCTTGAATCATATCAGATTCCATCAGCTGGACTACTCTGCAATACTCTGTGTTTCAGAGTCTGCTCTAAAAACTGTGTATGTGACTTTGCTCACTCCAGCACCAATGGCACCCATATTGTCATACATGGCATAGTTCCTGTATTTTATACAAGAAATGGAGGTCGGGGATAGTGAGTTACAACTATATGCAATATGGAATTACTACTGATAGGAATGGGCATCTGTGCTTTTCTGTTACTGCATGCACTCCATATCTTTGATCAAACATTGGCATTTTCACTCTGCCAGATATGTTTGTTTATATGAATTACACAGTGTAAAATATAGGATCTGCCAGGATCTTATAATTTTTGCCAAGAAAGGTGAAGCAAAGGGTTCATCAGAATGTTCCTCTCTCCCAAGAAGAACCAGTAACCCAGAAAAGAAGTGACAAAGTTGGAGAGGGACTTATCTTTCATCCTTGCAGCTGTGTGAAGAAAAGAGCTGCTCCTAAATGAGCTTCTCTTGTTGTAATCAGCTGAAGTCCAAATCTTCCTTTGTTGTGTCTCAGCAGCAACCTCTCTTCCCTTTGGTTATCCACTGAGCAGGATTCTTTGGCTCCCATATTTCTAGGGGATGGGTAGCACAGCTCCACTTGCAACTGAGTACTGACTGAAAGGTTTCACAGATTGAACAAGAGATGGGCTCAGCCTTGCAGAACGTTTCTTCCTGGAGTTGATCAGCAAGAAGGAAAGAATGAAGGTCAGCTTGAGGTTCAGTTGGGTTGAAGGACCAAGAGCTGGGAAGCAAAACCAAAGCATCTTTGTATTGTAACCTAAAAAATGCACCCAACAAGTTTCTGAAGGTCCAGAAGTATTTTATCTTTGAATTAGAACAGCATGTTCTATTAAAATAAAAATGCTAAAACATATGCTAAAACAAGTGCTTGCTAGCAGCTCTATTGTCTGTTTTCCCAGACATATTAACATTGTAGTACAGAAGAGTCTCCATGTAGCAGGACTATCTTCTAAATTACTTTGGATGATAGACATAATGAAGTTAAAAATTTCACTCATCTTCGCCCTGTCATAAATGAAAGCACGTATTATACTTATTCAAAAAATAGCTGACCATAGAATTAGGTTCAAGTTACATTTTCAATGTAGAAATGTTTATGCTGAAAAAGCCTACATACTTTCTTGGAAGTAGTTTAATCATGTAAAATAGTCCATTAATGGATTTTGACTACTATTCAGTTTTTAAAATAATGTCCCTTGTAATTAGTTGTTTTATCATTCCTTTATGTGCCTTGCTTATTTATTTTGAATTCCAGGGAAAGAAGACTGCTAAGCTGACGTAATGAGATAATATCCCTCACTGACATAAGTAAGGATATGAGATGGACTGCTACCCACATTGGTAATTATACAAGCTCCATTTCCATAACTGGAACCAAAATGAATACTCCACAGCATTTTACTTGCTCTGAATAACATTAACTGGAAAAAACAAGTGAGTAACTTGTTTACGTATTAGTGTTGGAGGAAGCAACCTGAGCTGGCTGTCCTTGAGTCTGTGGAGTCAAACTCATTCAGCAAACACTTAGCACAGGACTAAGGAGGAAGCCACTTTACCACCTACATACAAAACCAGTGTACCACACCACAGGGGTGCCACCTTCAGGTTTCATATGCCCTGGGAGGGAACCAGAAGGCAGAGAAAGCATCACAGATTTGCCCATTTGAGAGATACAAGCTTTATAGGTGAACATAAGTGATACTTCCATCCCATCTTGTCTGTATGAGCTCAAAACACACTGTGAATATCAGAAGTTTTAGGGTCAGAGCCTAATATGACATGTTTGTTATTAGAGGCAAAGATGTAGCCCATGATCATATGGGAAATAGACGGATCCAAATCATCTTCTAGAAATCTGTTCTGACTAATGAAGGGATGCAAGTCCACATACTGCCTATCTGGCCACACTGACCTCACTGGTAGCACAGCTAGCACAGTTTGCTGTTGAGACTGAGAGGCAGAATTTCTGGTCAAAAGTAAATGTGCAGTCAGAGCAGCTCGATGCTGCTGACAAATGAAGCCCTCAGTGGTCCCTATGCCTGCCTTGGCTAAAAAGCAGCTAAAAAACGTTGAGAGGAAAACCAGTGGTGACCCAGCAGCTCCACAGTTCCCCCTTTTGTGACTGCAAGCAGGGCTGCCTGCTGTGCCTCAGGAATATGTACACTGCCATCGCCTGCAGGCAGGGGTCCACCCTGCCGTTTGGCCGCCTGTGGCCCAGGGCTCCCCCAGAGTGAGAAATAAGGATTGCATTTAAATTCAGTGGGTAGAGTCTCTGGTAGTTGCAGCATTTAAAGCTTGCACTGCAAAACCTATCAAAGAGTACTTGCTTTTCATTATTGCATTTTGGTGCTTTTTCAGTGAAAATACTTGGTCCTTAATGCAGCCTGGAAACATCAAATTGAAATACATATTACATGAAGCACAGGTTTCCAAACAGATCTTGCTTTGGGTACTGCTTGCTGCAGCAGCCCTTGCTGATGTCAGGGATGGCAGCTGGAGCTGTTGGCATTATCTGTGGCCAGGGCTCCTGACAGCAATGGTGGCTGCCAGCACTGACATTGTACCAGACCTATGCCTCTGCTCATCCCACCTCCAGCTCCTCAGCCTCTCATCAACCCTCCCTCAGCACTAGAATTAGAACCCTAAGATTCCTAATCTTTCCCTAGCCACACTTCATTTCCTCCTCTTCCTTCTATCCCACTTTCACAGCTGACCAGCACTGGCAGTGTACTGGCAAGAGCTGGGTGTGGTGGCAGAGGCTGTGGAACAGCTTGTGAATAGGTACCAGCATCACAGCTGAGTACCTTTCTTCAAAACACAGAACAGTTTGAGTACCAGCAGTATTACACAGGCTGCAAGGTCTTTGTGCCCAGGAAAATGATAAATTAAAGCAACTGACCACTTCAGAAAAAAGAAAAAAAGGTGCCTGAAATGTTTGTATATCTGCGAAATTTTGGTGTCTCTAGAAACTTTTAAATGAATTCTGGATGCTCAGCTCTCAGTGGCCTATTCCTTGAAAAGCATAATACTTTGCTGAATGTACAGCCCTTTGAATTGCTGGGCTTCTCTAAATTTTCCTTTTCTGACTAAGTCATTATGTATCCCGCATTTATCAAAAATGGCTAGGAATACAGGACTTTGCCTTTCTCTCAATCTGCATGTCATTCCTTTACAAAGCTTGAAAATATTTTTCTTCTGGTATTTATTAACTTTGCCACGCTCTATATCCAATTAGACCATTCTGCTGCATTCAGAAATGAGAACAGTTCCACCTCCCTCGCATCCAGCTCCATTTCCCTTCAGTTTCATTTCCCTCAGGGTCACTGTTAGGTGATGATATGCAGTAATGTCCCCAGTGAGGTGCTGTTTCCATTAGCTTTCCCCTTCAGAGGTGGTCAGAGGTCTGAATTCTTATATGATTTGTTTTCTTGGCTACTTAGAAGGTAAGATTCAGTTCTGATCCCTCTTCTAAATGGCCAGGCTTCATTTTCTGTATTTCTTCCTTTTCTAATAAGACAGTGTCTCTTACCTCTGATTTTAAAACAAGAATGATGTTTTTGTGCATGATTTTTTTTTTAATTAGCTACCAGTACTATTTATATAAAATGGTTATTAAAGGAGGACAAATACACATGGCAGAACAGAACATGCATGTCCATACACACGTAGTAAGAAGATCACAGAAAATGCTCTCAAATACATCTACATGAAATGCAGTGAGAAAGCAAAAAATACCTCTTCCTGTGGAGCACGAAGTGTCTTCTGTACATGAATAAATGTGTAAACTTCATAATAAATGATGCAGTCTGTTCAGGAGGTGTAAACATTGCTGAATCAAACATGATTCAACATCTAATATGCTTTGGATGAAGAGAGGAGGTGACAAGTCAAACATGGTAGTTTCTTGTTCTTCTCTCAATGAAGGGTCATTTGAAAGTTTATATTCTTTTGAACACTGGAATGGTGATGTTTTTCTCATAATGAAATTCTGATGTGTAATATCTTGTTGCACTTTACCTTGCAAGAGTGGCTATTTCCTCGAAGTTAATATTACTGGGTAGCCTTACGTTTACACTTCATCACGCCACTTGAGGCTCATGGTAGGCCTTTGTGAGAGAAGATGGAGACAAATGGCCCTGTACTCCACCATCATGGACCTTGAATAAACTGTTGTGGAAATAGCTTTAGAGACAAATTAGGTCTAGCATCTCAGGGGAATCTATGGCCCAGATGTTTGGAAGAGAAGCTTTGGACATGCAGTGACTGTTACTGGAAAATCAGAATTATGCTCACATCGTCAAACCTATAAATAAGCATTATATCTGGGGTGATTTTCAATCACCAGTTGGTTTTCTTTCATCTAATTTTGTTGATCTTTCTATGTTTTCATTGTAAATTATATTTGCTACATATAGGTTGTGGGCTGACCCTAGCTGGATGTCGGGTAACCACCAAAGCTGCTCCATCACACCCCTCCTCATCTCACCAATTATCTTCAAACATACCATGAAAAGCTCTTGGGTCCACATAAGGACAGGAAGGGATCACTCACCAATTATCTTCATGGGCAAAACAGACTCAGCTTGGGGAAATTAACTGAATTTATTACCAAGCAAATCAGAGTAGGATCATGAGTAGTACAACCAAATCTTCAAAACACTATACCCCTACTCCTCCCTCCTTCACAGGCTTAACTTTATTCCCAAATCCTCTATCTTCTCTCCTCCAGCAGAGCAGAGGGATGGGAATGGGGGTTACAGTCCATTCACCACATACTGTTTCTGCTACTGCTTCCTCCTCAGAAGAAGGATTCTTCACACGCTTGCCCTGCTCCAGAATGGGGTCCCTCCCATGGGAGACAATCCTCCATGAAGTTCTCCACAGTGAGTCCTTCCCATAGGCTGCAGTTCTTTATGAACTGCTCCAGTGTGGGTGCGCCATGGGGTCACAAGTCCTTTCAGCAAGCTTGCTCCAGTGTGGGCTTCTCCCTCCACAGGTCCTGACAGGATCCTGCTGCAATGTGTTGCCGCGGGTAGAAAGCGTCAGTAACTCGGAGTCTTTTGCATCAGTCCAGTTTGCCTAAAGAACGCCACTCAGGCCTTATCTAGTCTCCAATCAGAGACGAGCCGAGCATCAGAACTCCCGCAGAATCTTGGCTTAGCTCGTGTACAGCGCTTTAGTTTATGCAGGGAAATAAGGAAAACGAGAAAGGGTTCTTTCCGCTTATCGCAGTAGGTTTTATTCCTGGAATATGCTGCGGAGAAGACAAAACCAAAATGGCGACCGGGGCATGTTATAAAACAGGGAGCAAGGGGAGGGCAGCCGGGAGAGCCAATCACTGCGGAGGACCACAATGATTGACAGGGGCAGGGGCCAGTGAGGCAGCCGTCCATAGCTGGCATGGGAACCAATGAGCTGTTCCCGTGGGCGGGGACAGCCCCTGCCAGCCGGGCTGTGCTACCTCAGCTGCCGCGCGGGGGCGGGGAAAGGATCAACACCGCGCAGGGGAAGGCACCGGCACCCCCTGGCCCCGGCCCGGCGGGAACGGGCCGGTCGCAAGCCACGCACAGAGGCCTTACAACAATGTGGAATTCCCATGGGGCCTCCTTCAGACATCCACCTGCTCTGGCATGGAGCTGCTCTGGGGCCTGCAGGTGCATATCCATTCCATCATGAACCTCTGCAGGCTGCAGGAGCACATCCTGTCTCACCATGGTCTTCACCAGAGGCTGCAGGGGACTATCTGCTCCTGTGCCTGTGGTACCTTCTCTCCCTCCTCCTTCACTGACCTTGGTGTTTGCAGAGTTGTCTCACATATTCTCACTCCCCTCTTCTCTGGTTGCAATTTGCATCTGCCTTTTCTTCACTTTTTCTTCTTCCTTCTTATCCAAGATATTCCAAAGGTGCTCCCACTGCCACTGATGGGCTTGACCTTGGCCAGTGGTGGGTCTCTCTTGGAGTCCACTGGCATTGGCTCTGTCAAACATAGGTGAGCTTTTAGCAACTTCTCATGGGAGACCCTTCTGTAGCCTCCCCCCATTCCCTGCCACCAAAACCTTACCATACAAACCCAAAAAAACCTATTTACATTTAACTAAATAGAGTAATCAATTACACTATAATCAAAGATGGCAAGTTTAAAGCTGTATTAAACAATATCATGTTCAGCAGATTTTGTTCTGAATTGTCATATTTTTCTCTCGAGCAAATCTAATTTAAACTCCTTAGGGGTATTGCTTGCCCACATTTCTGTCTGTCCTCCAGAACCTTAGATGGGTATCATTGCCCAGTTGTATTGATTACAATCTGATATTATAAAAAATTGAATTTTCTGTCCCACAAGTCTTCTTTCCTCTGTTTCAATACAAGTCTCAGATGTCAAGGTTTTTTCAGACACAGAAATTTCACAAGGACAGCTGTTGTTTAGATAAATGGTCTAAATTCAGGAGGAGTATCAAATTCTTCTGTGGGAGAGAAATTTCAGTTTACAATCACCTCAAATTTGAAAAAAACACCCCAATAGATCTGAGTTGTTAAAATAATTTTGAGTAACTAAAAGCCTATGTGAAAATCTAAGTCTGCTTCCTTCTGGGTAGCAGAAAGCTGTGAAAAAAATTCTCAAACTCTTGACTTGAACATCAAATATTTGACAGAATTCTACTCCATCACACCATCTATGTAGTTGACACGAATGTTCTCCTCCTGTATGAATAACTAATGCTCATTTACATAGTTTATTAGGGTGAAAATGGGAAATCAGTCATGTTGCTACTACAGCAGGACTTACTGGGTCTTATTTAGCATCAGGAATGTTAAGGTTGCTTTCCAGGTACTGCAAGGTGTCTGACCCACTTTTGCCAACCAACATCTACATCTGTTACCTGTCAGAGAAGGGCTTCATTCTTAGCTATTAGGGGGGTTTGTATCCAAATCCTAACATGGCTTACATTCTTACACTAGAAGATGTACATTTGGAAATCAATGTAGCTGGCAAACAGCTAGAATCAAATTTTAGACTACAGCTATAGATACTACATACTACCCATCTGTGTTTATAGACACACTTGTGATATAGACTGCAGAACTCTTTTGAACAGTGCAGCATCTGATCAAGCCATATTGTGTCATTACATAAGAAAACCTTCAGATAATCATTACACCGAGCTGACTACATAATTCATCGCTGCTGTGGCAAGACTGAGGGATTGCCAAAGGCAGGAATCCTGCTTCTCATATCTGGGCAACAGTCTTTGTCACCCATGGGGATGATCCTGAGTCTTGTGAAGCCACCTTTGATCCAACACTAGAGACTGTCATGGCATTCCAGAGTTCAGTATAGAAAATCTAACAGGCTCATGGATGTAGATCTTGGGACTTTTTAAATGTATCATTCTATCTCTAATGGTTTAAAAATAATTGAATAAAAAGTGGTAATGTTTTCTTTTGAGCCATTTTCCCTTCCATGCATGTTTGTTTCCTTCAGTCTTTTTGATAGTATTGTTGACTTTTATTTTAAAAGATGCTCTTCCCAAATGCTTAGTCCTCAAGAGGGAATCAGGATGCCTTTAGCTTTTTGATCTTTTATTAAAAAACCAAAATCCAGTATCTCCATATGAGATGCACGCTATCTTCTTATTTGGTGAATTAGACCATTCTGTACAATCGCTTTTAAACAGAGAACTGTGGAATACTAAGGATAAGACAACCCATAGACACTATATAAACTGTCATAAAATGTCTACAAGCTTACATTTCTGTGGTGGTTTGAGGGGGTCTGGCTTTTTGGGCATGGTAGGGGCCAGAAAGATGGCTCCTGTGAAAAGCTGCCAGAAGCTTCCACAGCTGTCCAGACAGAGCCAGTCTCTGATGGCTCTTGAAGTTGGATGTGCTGTTAGACACAGCTGGGCCAATTAGAGAGGACAGTAACACCTCTGTGACAACATATTTAAGAAGCAAACATGGGAGTACACATGCGCGCACCATGTAGCTGTAGTTATGTAGTTGTAGATAGGCAGGGGAAAATGAGTACAGCATGTAGAAGAAACGACAGATATGGACACCAGCAAAGTCAGCCAAGAAGAAGAAGGAGGGAGGAGGAGGTACTTCAAACATCGGAGCTGAGACATCTCCGCAGCCTGTGGTAAGGACTGCACCAATGCAGTGTTCCCCTGCACCCTGAGGGTCCATGAAGGAGCCGAGATCCACCCCATGATGGGGCAGGAGGGGGTGAACTCCTGAAGGAGGGACTTTGGTCTGGTGAGGGCTGACGCAGACAACGAGGCCTTTTCTCCTGGGAACTAAAGGAGTCAATTGAGTTAAAAAAGCCTTGTGTCACCC
>VZRZ01007689.1:482915-515623 GCA_013398175.1 Climacteris rufus
CCCGGTTCTCCTTGCTTTCTGAGGGAAGGAGGGAGGGCTGTTGGGGGGGCGGGGGGAAGGGAAAGAGTGTTTTAAGAGCTGTCTTGCCTACTCCTTTAACTCTGTGATAAATCCATTTAATCACTTTTAAGATTTGAGCCCGTTTTAGCCTGCTTTAATTAGAGGGTTTTTTCTCCCTCAGTATCCTCATCTCAGCTTGGTAACAAATTCTTCACCTCTGTCTGGCTGTAGGGGTGGGGGGGAGCGGCTTTCATGGGGCTTTGGCGTTCAGCCAGCGTTCAAACCATGAGAATTTCCTATTACAGTGTAAAGTTCATTTGTTTCTTGTTTTCAAATCAACAGCTCCAGAGATGCATAAGTGAACATCTTCTCTAATCTTCTTTTTCCCACAGGAAATGTTTTCCATCAACTTTTACAATGAACATTATCCTTTGTACACTCTAATGTCTCTCTTTGAATTAGGTATCTGAATGGATAACTAACAAAAACTTTCAAACTTTCCTGTCTTTATATGTGTACGTTACTCCTACTGATCTCACGGGTTTGTGCACACATAGAGAAAGGGTAGAGACCTGGTGGTGACCACTATTGCAATTGACAATATAATGATTCTTTTTGTTTTTTCTTTACCTTTAAATGCAATTCAATGTGTCAAATTTCTTCTCTCTCTGATTGTCTCTTTCTACATCCGTTACTTTCTGTTCCTAAGCCTCCTTCTTCATTTGTCATCTGCATGCACAGGTGTTCTTGCTCTCTTTTTTCTTTTTCCCCAGAGCTGAGGAGACCAGGGGATAGTCCAGGAGAAAACGACTTTATGACGATGAGGGACACATAGTTGCCAAGTATACTTCTATTCCAAATCCAGTTGTACGTCCACTTGTTATAAGAACCTGCAGAACTGATGAACCAGGGAGAAAAGGAGTCAAAGAGAAAGTGGCATATATGAATAAAAACGTTTTTAGAGGGATAGATTTGTTTTGTCTGCTCAATGAATGCATGAGTTGCTCAAAGGATCTCTGAATGGTCTGGAAAGTAGAAAGTATGGACATTTCTCTCCAGCCATTTGTGCAGGGGAAGGGCCATGCTAGGAGGCCTCTGTGAGCTGAGACATGCTGGAGAGACAACAGAGAATTGCAATAAGTGTTCCTCTGGCATCCACTCTTCCACAGTGGAAGCTATAGCCCATGTATCCCCAATGTACATCTGATGTATAGCTTTTGGATTGACTCTGGATGAGGTAGCTGCTACTTGTGTCCATTTACTGTGTCCTCAGACAGCTTGGAAAGCTGGTCATAAACAGCTCCTTCTCCCTCTCACACTACCTAAGGGGCATGTGACCAGGTGAGCAGGTAGTATAGCTGACTCTTAGCCAGCAGCTTGATGAAACAAGCAAAGAGAGGCTTCCACAGAGACTTAGGGGATGATGCTCTGTAGCTGCCCAGGGCCAGGTGCCCAGGGCTTTTCTTGAGAAAAGCTGTCTTTCGCATGCAAGCTATGAAAAACAATAAGATAAGCACCTGCTCTTTTCCACAGCTGTTGTGAGTCTTGGCATGATATGTTTTGATTCAGGCGGTGTAGCACCCAGCCAATCATACCAGGGGGTGGATGGACACTAACTAATCATCTACTTGGGTTCCTACCATGTATAAAGGGAATAGGACAATAAACTCTCTCTCTCCGGCTGCATTCACTGAGCTCATCCTATGCTTATTCCCACATCTAAGCAACATCCCACAGCGACAATGCTCCTTTTAGTTGTTGTTTGTCAAGACAAGATTTTCATGGGACACTGAGAGAATATGTGCCTTTTCCATTGTCTGAGACTTGACTCAGAGTGACTAGAGCTTTCTCTGAGTATTTGAATCAAAAAAAATCCCATCTCCAGTATACACCTACATGGCAAAATCACTCTCAAAGTGATTGTATGAAAGAGGAAGACGGAAAATTCTTACTTCTAAATAATCTATATTTGCATGGTTCTTTCAAGGTTAATTTCTTTCTGGCAATCATTTCTTTAAAATTCCTTCTTGCCACATCTCATTTGTTTGCCACACCACATTCTTCATTTTTTTCTTCAGAAAATGGCAGGGTTTTTTACTTTCCATCCATGCATTTAGCAGACTCAAAAGCTGGAGACTTAAAGATAGGTGCCTGGAATATAACTGTATTGACTTTAGTAGTTACTCCAAGAATGCTTGAGAAAAAATTCAGGGACAAGCTATTTTTCAACAAAGCAAAGCCTATTGTCACAATTTCCTCCCTTCCTTCCACCTTTCATTTTTCCTAGATCAGTGTTGTAGTTTTATTTCTGTCTCCCAAGGCTCCTTTAATCCTTTCATATTATACATCTGTATAACATGATGTCCCCAGCAAAGCATGGGAATATTTCCCAGGGAAGAATCCTCTGCAAATGTCATCAGTGTGTTTCCAATATTTTTTTCTAATCACACTACAGATATTAAATAAAATCAGATATGTCTTTGGTCTCTAGATACCTTACCCAGCTTGTCACATTAGTGCTTATCATTTGAGTCCAACAACTATTTATAACTTATGTGTTAGTGCTTTTGAAGAAAATTCAGGTAACCAAGCACAATTCTAGGCCTTTTGAAAGCAAGGGTGATTATTTGCTTTAAAGAAAACTGACTTCAGTCCCTCGTGCTCCTTCTCCTACAGACTTCACTTGCTTATGTTTTCACACTCACATACTTACAACAACAACAGTGCATATGTCCACAGGATCAATGGTGTGTGACTGGGAAGAGATAAAAAGCTCTTGAGTCCTCACTATATCTCATCTTCCTCTTTGTGGGTGAAAACAGGCAATATTTTCAATAGACTTTTTACACCTTAGGAGTCCAGCTTATTATGATACGATCCCTTGACTCCAAACCTTTCTTATTTCATCTTTCATAGATGGCTGTTGTCTTTTGGTATCTTTAAGGCTCCAGCTCAGCTTCACACTGAGACCCTGGCAAAAGGGAGAACTCACGGCATGTACTAGAGTTTTTTTACCTCACTCTCCTGCCATCAGAGGTCTGTGCTGTGGCCTTAATGGAGTACATGCATTGAAGTTTTCATGCAAAAATCACATTCCTCAAGGTTTACCAGTTTGTCTGCAGCTGATAATGTCCTTTGTTATCAATGCATGTACCTCAAGAATTGCTTTCTTATTGGTCTGTAAGTATGGCTACTCACAGGGAATTTTCAAAGTTGGCTCAAGTAGTCATTCAAAGGATTTCCATTGATTTTGCACATTGTGAACTTCATTAAAGGTTTTGGATTATGTGGAATTCACTTCCTTTCATGGAGCTGGTCAACGAACGCTAAATATTATTTGCTTCTAAAAATCTCAGTCTAAACAACCAGCCATCTCAGACTCTACGTTAATGTGGCACATTATCAAAGCACTCAAATAGAGAAAGTCCCATCCTGTACAGTTTGACTTTGGTAGAGTGACTGAAGCATACTTTAAACATGGGACAAATAAGTTCCATATCTCGATGGTTTGAGAGTTGCAGTCTGTTGAGCTGAATCAATTACAAATGAAGGGTCATTCAAAGACAGCAAAACATTTAAACCATAATTTCTCATTTTGCAACAATGAGTCAAATAGCACTGCACAATCTCATCTTCTGCACGTTTTTGTTCAATGTCTATGGTTTTTAGCACTGGTGGTGTTAGCTATGAACACACAAACCCAATGCACATGTTACATATTTATTCTATTTCAAGGTCAAGATTTCCTGAGAGGATAGAGATATACAAATAACTTACATTTGATATGGCTGGGTATTCAAGCAGCAGTGCTATTGTAAGTGATAACAAAAGACAAAATGTAAGCCTGATACTTAAGGCCAGAACATGTTGTTTTTCAAATCTTTTGTAATAATATGAGGGAATAGAAATTTTATCTTCCTCAAAAAAAAAGAATCTTTATTTCTCTGTATGTTTGGTTCATGATATCAGCTTTACAAAATAGTCTTTGCAATAAAAGAAAACACACTAATGTTCCTACAGTGTTAAATACTGTTTCTTGATATTTATCAGTGTCCTGAGGTCGTTGCTTTCTTGTCACAGAAAAATCTGAAGCACTGTTTTTTTGTGTTTAATTATACAATCTTTACATTTCAGTAAAAAAATCCTGACCTCACTTAGCATTCTTTTTGTAAAAATGGCTGTTTGGGGGTTACCGCTGCCATTTTTTGTCATTCTCATTGTCATCTCTAGTTCAGATTGTAAAACGCAAAGTGCGGTAATGAACATCAGTGTGCACATACACATCTAATTTCTTTGTCTTCTACTAAATTTAGAATTTCATAGTCAAGTCAAGATAATCCATATGAGAGAGAAATTTCCCTATGTTTTCTTTTTTTTGTTCTACCACATTATCATCAGCTTTATGTGAAATCATTAAATAAGATTAGCAGTTTTAAAGGATTTTTTCCATAATTTCCTCCATTTAGGGTTGCATTATGCCTGAACTAAAGCCCTTTGTAGGGGAGGGGATCACAACACATTCATGGGGCTGCAGTGCTCACGAAGCTGTGATGCTGGATGCCATTATACTGTCCTCATATTGTTACCAAGTGTGCTGGGAAAAGCAGTCACGGGTGAACTTTTATTCAGGTTCATGTTCAAAATGTGACACACTACACTGGAAACAAAGGCTCCCAAAACCTTGTACCTCAATTCAATGAGGAAGGATGAAAAAGTAGACAGATTTTCCCTTGATATGTTCTCTTTTCCTTCACCTGTGTTTCTAAGAAATACATTTATTGAAAGTTCAAAGGCAAACATTAGGCCAAAAAGTCTGTGCACTATTTGCAGCCTATAGTGGTGCCTAGCTGCCTACTGTGGTTAAACCATGACACTGGTGAGATCACTTCAATGACTCCCAAAAAAGATACTTTGGTCAGTATTCAAAGATACTGACTAAAGACAATACATGTAAGCATCGTATACAGCATAATGCTTAATTTAGTGTCAAAGATTCAGCACTGAGTCAGGGAGAGGGTTTGGTTTTGGTTAGTTGGTGTCTCATGTCATATCCATTGATCTTCAGTGGTGAATTGCTTTTCCCATTTCTACAAACACAAAGTACAGGAATGAATGAAATTACCTCTGGAGTCTACCAAACAGGAAAGAGACCTAGACCCCATGTCTCACTTTCCTCCAATTGGGATGAACTCCAGCTCCAACACACCTATTCTCTTATTTCAACAAGCTGCCAATAAAGACCAGATCTGCAGTGGAAGTGTTAACATCTATTCCCACAACAACTGACAAACGATACTTGCTGCCTTTGCTACTTTTCAATAGATGATTGTGTCCTTGGCAAATCTCTGGCAAATCTTTCCCTTTTGCTATTAACATGCAGCTCTGTTGACACGGCCACACCTGTGCTTCCATCCACCAGCTGTCTCCAGGTCTAGGAATCTTGCATGAGGAGTAAGGAAGGGAATTTGAGAGAGGTAGGAGAAAAAAGAAATGTTACTTGGGGAATGATCCCTGGCTCATGCATGCACAAATCCCAAATCAAACTGGTAATAAATCTTAGCAAGGAATCAGAATGGGTTCAAGGTTACCATCTCTGAAAAAACTGAATTGTATTTTCCAGTAGTATATACCTTTATTGCAATTCTTGCTAACTTTCATATTCAAAGAATAAAAAGACTACTGCTAGCTCTCTCAGAGGGAGAATAGATATTCAAGAGTAAAAGTGTCCCTCTTGGGAGTGTTTGTGTTCCCAGGGTAAAATTCAGGGTCTTCTTCAGAGATAAATATGAACCACCAATGAGCTGCAAGATCTTTTCCTTCTCCTTAGGAGAAACTCAAGAAAAACTAGTCAGAAAATCAGAAACATTTTCTTTCTCTTTGGAAATGTTCATTCCTCAAAACCAGCATTTTTCACAAAGACATTTTGTCTTCAGTCAGCTTTTGGCAGAAGCATTTCTCAGCCGTCTCTTCTCACAGGAGCAGATATTATTCGAGAGACATGGTGTTTTTGAACCAACTGCTTCGTTGTGTCTTTTTTTTGCACAAAAGAGAGTCCGATTTGGAAGATGTAATCTCCCTTTTACAGAGATTTCATGGGATACTCTGCCCCAGAGCCATCCTCTCCTGTGTGCAGTGTCAAGAGGCTGAGCAATGCTGCAGTGAGAGGAAGAGCATGTGAGAGATTGGGCACATGTTCTTACATGCAAGGAAGTGATGTGCATGCCCTGAGATACCAGGCATCTTGTCACATTTGGTTTGTATGTCTGTGCTTTGTTCTCACCATGTGGTGCCTTGGCATCCTTGGAGGCAGCTGCACAGAGACATTACCCTGAACGTCATCCCCACCACCCAACAGCAACATCAACTTGTGTTGAAGTTAACCTGAGCTGGAGGACTGGCAACCTCTATGTTCCGTGTACTTATCACATCAGCAAACTGCTCAGCCCCTGCTATTTTGTCCAGTCCAAGGCACAGCTAACTTCACATCTGCTACTCAACCTGGCCTCACATTTTGAAACCCGCCTGTGTTATTCATAATAATGACAATGCAAGAAATATCATGTTTTCCTCACTGAAAACTCAAAGTTAAAAGCCATCACAGCTGCTGCAGAGGCTTCACCAAAAGCCGTATCAGCAGTTTCTGTTTTAAAAACATTTTTTTTTACCCAGTCACAGTGATGCAGCTGCAATTTTCGACAGAGTCTTCTCTGTGGCTGATTTGCTGTTTTCTCTCACTTTCCATTAAAAAAAAAAAATATCTAGGGCTTTCAACACCTCAAGACTTAGTTTTTGAAACTCTGAAACTGAAGGTTAAATATATCACAGCATCTGGCAAAGCTCTATTAGTGCCAAGGTCAAGTATGTTGCACTTTTAGATGGAGGAAAGTCTTTGTTCTCCTACTGCATTCTCAATGCCAGCTGAAATTACTGAAAGTTACCTGAAATTTGCTATGTCAGTAACACACTGTGAGTACCTCAGGGCTGATGGCTACTACCTGATGAAGTTGAATTGGTCTGCCAAAGGCAATAGCATTGGTTCCAGACCTCCATATCATGACCTTGTATTCATGAAGGCAACCAGGACCCAGCTGATAAAATAAAAATGTATGAGCAGTAGGCTTCACAAATGCCACTGCCAGATAGCAGATAACATTTCATAGGAGGAAAAGACTTGCTGGAGTTTTTGCAACTTCCTCAAAAAGCACTTCTCCAAAGTGCTTTTCCCCCGTTTGGAGATGCACCTCCACTGCTCCCAGGAACCACCTGATCTAAGTCCATGTTCATTTAGAAACTGAAACAATTGTGTGATAGCTGCTCAACATGTGGAGAAAGAAGATAGTGGACTCTCAGGGCACCCTGGTAAGAGTGTTTTCCCAGATGATTTGAGTCCTTCTTTGACAGCCTGGTCTGGGCCAGAGTGCGTGACCAGGCAGGGTCCCTGCAGGGCTTTACAAGGGGAGCTCAGAGCAGACCAGGGAAGGCTGTTTCCATGCCCCAAGAATTGTGGCAGTCCCAGAGCAAAGTACTGAGAAAGCCTTGTGAAAGAGGAAAGAAAATCTCCACTTAGGGCTTCTAGTGATGTGACAGGAGAAAGGAAAGGAACATGTCATAAGCTTAAAGGTTTTCCCTTTTTTTATTTAATTTTGTGTTGTTTTCTTGGTTGTTGTCTTGTGTGAGTGCCGTTCCCACACATTTTATAAACAAATGGACGGATGACAAAGATATTCTTCTCCAGCTGCCCTTGGTATCAAGTCAGAGATGAGTACTTTCCAAGGTAAAAGATAAAAAAGATGCAAAGACTGATAATCTAACACCTTTGCTTGACATCTAGCTTCTGTGTCCATATATACGAAAAGATACAACCCTTTCTGTGTTCATTTCAGTCTGTGTCTGTGCTAGTGAATGTGAAAGTAATTTTGTGGTTTTTCTGAAATTCAGTGCATGAAATTTAACAACGAAAAATTGAACCAAAAATAAAATCAAAAAATCACCAATAGTGATAACACATCAGTGACACTACCCTATCTCTTCATCATTACAGCAGGTATCCGAATCAGTAATACAAAGTGGTCTGAACAAAGGAAAATGAAAATGATTGAATGGTGGTTCATGCAGTTTCCTGTCTCTGGTGGCCCCATTTAATTTCTCTTAGGTTGGACAGATATAGTCACTTGTCTGAGGGCCTGTCTGATAAAATTCCTACTGCAAGGGCTTTCCTGGAGCAGAATCTCATCTGGTATAAGATTGTGAGAATATAAGAACTTCAGTGCTAAGTCAGATCAAAGGTCCATGTAGCCAATATCCTATAATAGTCAACAGTATATATAGGAAGGAGAAGAAGGGGATAGAAAAAAACTCATGTAGTGATGATTCTCCAAAATAACCTTCCAGTCTCCAGCAGCTTGTGGCTCAGAAGTCTCCTAAGCTAGATAGGATATTTAATATTTTATGAATTTCTGTTACTTGAACTTTTTCAGTCTTTTCCTGAATTCATGCACAGTTTTAGTACACACAATGCCTTTTGATAAGAAGTTCTTTTACTTAATGACATTGTGTGCAGAACCATCTCCTTTCTGTACATTTATAATCTGATACCTGCCAATGTCATGGGATGCTCCCTTGCTCTTGTACTGGGAGAGGGATAATCATCACTTTCTATTTGTTCTCTCCTTGGCCCTCAGGATTTTATACACCTTCAGTATATCACCTCTCTGTTATTTATTTCAGGCTGAAGATAACTGCCCTCACAGGGAAAAAAAATCATACCTGTGTTGACCTTCTCTGAGCCTTTTCCAATTCTGCTGTGTCCTTTTTGAGAAGGACAACCAGAACTGTAGTGTTCAGGTTACAGATGATTTTATACAATGGTATTACGTTTTCCTGTTTTTCCTCTATTCCTTTCCTCGGCATTTTTAACGTTGTTTCCATTACTAAGCACTGAGTTTATAACCATCTGTTATAAACTTTCATTTCTGAGTAGTTATCTCTGAACTCATAATATTATATGTGAAGTTATTATAGGATTGTTTAATGTACATCACTTAATGCTCATGTCTATTTAGAACCCAGCCATGCCTCTTAGCAAGATTCTCTTTAAAAGTTCTGCCACCCTACTGCTTATACCTGAAGCATTCAGTAACTGCTATTTTAAGGAGTAGAACATTTATTTAATTAATATTTCAATTTAAGAACATAACTGCTTGGTCTAGTTTGTATATTCAGTAATGCCAGGCTACCTGTGTACTGAACATCTGTGAGAGAGGATGAGAAGAGAACCTTTCCATGGAAATGGCTGGTGATGTGATGGTCAGTGAGAGATGCATCCAGGGCATGAGCTGGAGCACTCTCAAGTAAATAATCCATGCTCTCTTCTTCCTTCACTAGAAATAAGTTATTTCTATTAGCTGTTGCTGCAGTGGAAACATATGCAGCTCAGAGGTGTCTCAGCAGATGTAGCTGACGTTTGAAGTCAGAAAAATCTGGAATCAAATGCCTCATTCTTCAGATTGAAAATTTTCTTCCTCCTTTTTTTTTTTCCCCTTGAAGATTACTGTTTGGAATGAGAAGCTGGTGATTAGAAAAATCACCAGAGGTGGAGAGCAATGATCCTGCTCTCAGTCTGTGGATTTTGACCGATTAGTTTTTCTTCTCTACCAGGCTCTGAGCTCTAGATGGGGCACAGACACACTATAGAGGGAGTACAGAAGGAATGTCCTTACTCAAATTCCCTTGATCCTTGTGCTACTAGAGTAGCATGAGTCCAAAGGAGAAAAGGGGTCCATAATTTTCCTTGTTCTGAGCCTAAAGTCCCACATTCACCATGAAGTGATCTTTAATCTCCATCATTTCCAAAACAGACTACAACAAGGAAATATGGAAGTTGATTAAAAATTATAAGGAGGCAACGTAAACTTCATCAAAGACACCATGTTGAAGCATAAACTTTTCCCCTCTGGCTTCATAAGAAGGATTTAACTGCCAGGACGCAAAGGAAACAGAAGCTAATTATCAAATGAACATTGTCTTAATATGTTAATGAAGCGGTTTTGCTAATAGCGAGAGACCTGAATTTTAATACATTTTAAGAGCTCCTTGATTACGTGTTTGTTAGTTGTTATGATCATTTTAAATTATCTGTGCATGGCTTTATAATGGGTTAAAAACTGTATTAAGCACTGTATTCTAAACAGGCCTTGATGAGGCAGGTGAATAGTGCAAACATTGTCGCTAGGAAATTCACTTCAAAAGAAATGTAAACTAGTTAACCTAAAACATGTCATCAGATCCAACAGTCATATTTAGCAATGTAAGTAATTTTTTATGTCAGCTACTTCTTCAGAAATGCGTATTCTCTTGCAAAGGCTATTCCAGAAACCTAGTAGCTGTTATATCAGAGTCTTTCTGTATGCAGTATAACAGGACTCAAACCGTATTTTGCTGTTGGAATTAGGGGAGCGAGTGAAGTAGTTCCAAATAAACTGAATTAATAAATCCTGTCCTTGGTAATTACAACCAAACCTTGGGGGCTTTTATGAAGTTGCCCACACATATTTATTTTGTTCTTCTTCATTCAAAGAATTGCTGTATTTTTCTTTAAGCATGTCTGGAACCTGTGTAAATAAAAAATACTTTCTGCAATGACACCAGCATAAAAATGTGCACACTTAGATAGCACTTTTTTGTTAAAGTCTTCTTTGCCTTTTTTTTCCATCAATTTAACTTCAAATCAAATCACCCTGAACCCTTATCCTTCTTTCTCCAGGTTGTTTTTCAGTCGTATGGAAAAACTCCCTGTGGAGCTGTTGATTGAATGGGATCTGCTGCTTGAGAAAGTGGCTGTTACTAGTCCTCTGGCTACTCTTTCTGCAATTTCCTCAAACAGCCAAACAGAGATGGCATCTCCAGAAGATAGCCTTCAGACCCTGAAAACCCGTTGTCAGCCAAAACACTGTCAAAAAGACATTGTGAAGTCCATGTGAACTGAGAGGCTTTAGCTTCTGGCAGGATGATGGTGTTTTCTAGAGGCTGCTTACATGCTCATGTCCATTTGTATTTTTTTTGCCTCCATCATCCTGCTTATCAAACTTGATTTCCTTCTGTGAAAGGGTAATGATCTGGGAAAGTAAGTAGATATCATCTTTTTGGATTTCAGTAAAGCTTTCAATACTGTCTCTCACAGGATCCTTCTGGACAAAATGTCCAGCCCACAGCTGGATAAACACATCATGTGATGGGTGAGCAACTGGTTCATGAGTTGGGCACAAAACATTATAGGGAATGGGGTGACATCAGACTGGTGACCTGTCCCTAGTGGGATTCTACAGGGCTCCATCCTTGGCTCTGTGCTCTTTAATATCTTCATAAATTATTTGGACACAGAACTCAAAGGAATACTAAGTTTGCCAACAACACTAAATTGGGAGGAGCTGTCGACTCCCTCAAGGGCAGAGAGGCCCTGTAGAGAGACCTCAACAAACTGGCAACTGAATGAAGTTTAGCAAGGTCAAGTGCCAGATTCTGCATTGCTATGGGGCAACCCTGACTGTTGTTACAGACTGGGGAAGGAGAGGCTGGAGAGAAGTGCTGTGGAAAGGGACCTGAGTCCTGGTTGATGGCAACTTGAATCTGAGTCAGCAGTGCCCTGGTAGCCAGGAGGGCCCACCCTGTCCTGGGGCACATCAGACACAGCATCACCAGCCAGACAAGGGAGGGGATTGTCACGCTCTGCTCTGCATGGGGGCAGCCTCACCTCTAGTGCTGGGGGCAGTTTTGGGAGCCACAATATGAAAGACACATTAAGATAATATAGAGCATCCAAAGAGGGGCCATGAGGACGGTGAAGGGTCTGGAGGGGAAGCCATACAAGGAGCTGC
Source organism: Climacteris rufus (assembly GCA_013398175.1). Classification (NCBI taxonomy): domain Eukaryota; kingdom Metazoa; phylum Chordata; class Aves; order Passeriformes; family Climacteridae; genus Climacteris; species Climacteris rufus. The sequence goes on from VZRZ01007689.1 coordinate 494,789, forward strand.
TGAGGTCACTTGGTCTGTTCAGCCTGGAGAAGAGGAGACTGAGGGGAAACCTCATTGCAATCTTCAATATCCTCAGGAGGGCATGAAGCTGAGTCAGAGGAGGTTTAGGTTAGGTAACAGGAAAAGATTTTTCACCCAAAGGGTGATTGAGCACTGCAACAGGCTCCCCAGGGAAGTGGTCACAGCACAAAGCCTGTCTGAGTTCAAGAAACATTCGCACAACACTCTCAGCACATGGTGTGATTCTTTGAGTGCCCTGCCTAGGGACAGGAATTAGACTCAATGATCCTGATGGGTCCCTTCCAACTCAGCATATTCTATGATTTTATGATAGTTAAATGAAATTATAGCTGAGCTATGTGTACCAAAGTTGTGTGTACCAAACCTGCTCTGTCTGTATGCGTGTGTATTATTCCTGCTCAGGCAATTAAGGAAGTCAAACCAGAAAGTGGACCTCTGGATTGGAAATGAATGGGAATCTGAAACTAATGGGAGCTGCATTTATATTACACAAACCGTCATAACAGGATTAAACTTGCTTTTCATTACTTCCATTAACGTCAAACAAGATGCTCATGCTTGGAAAGTAAAGGTGTTTTGTCGACCTCATATACTGTGTAATATAAAGCACTGCCTACAGGACACTGACTACCTCATTTTGATAAAGACACACTTCCCCCCCTCATTCAGACAACAAAAATAGCCCGGAGGACTGGGCGTTTGCAGTGATTCGATGAACATTTGGACTGCTTTAGAGCACCAAATCCCGGAAATGTCTGATTAATCAGCCACTGCTCCCTGCCTCCCTTGTGCTTGGGTACCCCACGTAATTTAATTCCTCTGGATCAAGCCTCTGGATCAATGGTAGAGACAGGCAAAATCTTACGGCTAGCACAGGGAAATGAGACCATCCAAAATTGAAGCCATAAACTCCTTCCTAGTAAACAACCTTAGAGGATGCTTAAGTGCAGCGTACTTGGCTTTGACAGCTTGCAAAATTAAATATATCTTTATTATATGAGTTAAATAAATTAATATAGGATTATATTGCCAATCTTATCATATTGGTTGTCTCATATAATTTGGAAACTCTAAGTATCTCCCTATCTCTTGTACCTTTGTGGAAATTTTCCAGAGAAAGGAGGAAATGTAACCTTATTTAAGATAACTAGCCTTTGGAAAATCCTAATTGAGTGGTTCAGTTTAATTTATTTTTAGGTCATACTGCCCTCTAGGGGATTAGGCAGATAGCGAGAGATTTTTGCATATACAAACATTTCTTTAATTCACAGGAAAAACTGTCTCTTCCTTTGTACTGCAGTAGACCATAATAATCCAGATCTAGAGATCGTAATTTAGTATTTTAGGTGTAATTTGCATTCCTTTTCCAGGAAGTTTATTTCGAAATTAACATTGAATCTCTGCTTTCTGGGTGTGGTGTTTACTTCCCGTGAACAGGATATTCAACTTTCACATTAGGAACTAAAGCCAAATCAGGGAAACCTTCCCCTTGATTTCAGGTGATACTCCAAATCAGGGAAACCTTCCCCTTGATTTCAGGTGATACTACAGGGAAATTAAGAGAAAACATACGTATTTAAATGCCGTGAACATATATATTTGTACATTGAACATATATATTTGTACATCAAACATAAACTCTCATTCAGTGTTTTTAGAAAAAATAAAGCTGCACCTATTTAAAATAGAACACAGAGTAGCACACTCACCATATCAACAGTTGTGACTGCTTTTTAAAGGAAAATAAAAGCAAAAAAAAGGAAAGTTTGGGAAAATAGAAAAAAAATATTAAGAAGGGTGGCTGTGAGGTGGGCTGAGAAATCCACAGGCTTTTTTGGTGGTGTCAACACTTGCTAAGGAAGGACAGTTGCCTTCTGCAAAAGGCTAAAAGTCCATACATATAGGTGCTTAATTATCTCCATAAAGTAAAATGTTTCCCCCTTCATTCCTCCTTTCTGATGAGGTATTCCTGCCACTGACTTCACTTCATCCCATTTTAATTCTGAAACAGCAGCATAATCTTGGCTGGCCAGACTGAATTAAGTAATAAGGCTCAGAACTGGGGCTGCCTCACTGGGTCACCATTGTATTTTTTGCTCTGACAGCTGGAACTATACCTACTTTGCTGCTTAGATTTTTGTTTTGAAGCAGGCAGATCACATAGCAGCAGAGTTTCCTTTTTCTTTGAAAGAGGATCTTGGTCCAGCAGCTCACAACTCACTGATCTGTGATGCTTTGAGAACGTGTCCTTCGTCTAGGTCTTGGCTTGGCTATAGGAGGCTTGGCTGTTTCTGCCCTCATCCTGCTTGCCAGTATTTCAAGGCAGATATTGTTGGCAGTTCTTGTTTGATCTTGATTTATTTTAATTTTGCTGTGAAGTGACCATGTAAAATTACAAAACATCTGCTGTGACCATCTGCTGTGACCATGTAAAATTACAAAAAAAAAAAAAAAAATCAGTTTGTTCTGGCCTCTTCCAAGCATCACTCTGGGGTTTTGTGAGATTTTAAAGCTGTCACCTTCAAATGATTAGGCTTCTCATTTCAATCTTAGCATACTTAATATAATTCCATGCCAATGGTTCATGAGAGATTCATCTACCCATTCTCTAGTTTCACTCAGCCATGCTTCTGCCTCCACAGATTACAAATAAGCCTGTATTCATTTTATAAATTTTGTTCTTACACCTGAAAGGAGAAACTTCTGACTTCCTAGGCAAAATCTCTCTTACATGCTTCTTTGCATGGCCATAGCAGTGGGGATTCATCTCTGAAGCACATTTTTATTTGATCAGGACAGCCCTATAATAGGATTTGCTTTATTCAGGCTTGTACACCCTGTATTGTAGCCTTTGACATGTGGATGGTTTCTGTTTCTACTTCTAGTGTGACAGCTGTGTTGTGTTATGCTCAGTGGCCTCACAATTACTGACTTTTCTGAGTCTGCTGATTCTCATCTCATCATATCAAAATCTCAGAACTGTCTATAGCTTCGTATTCTGCTGGGGAATAGGGATATCTTTATTAGCTTATGCTTCCTTGGTCCTCTCATAAATACTAGTAACATTCAATGGTACTTGTCCTGAGGTGTTACAATGGCTTGATGACTTGGCTACCTGCTGACATGCCAGAGCCTTTTCTTAGGGTCACAACCTGGAGAAATGTTTGGTCTGGGTGGTTTCAGCAATACCTCCTGTGCTAAGCTAGAAATTCACTTCAGTGCTCTGTTAAGTCTCTGGTTTGTTCTGGGTGTGTGTAGGTGCTCCATTTACCTGTTTCAGGAGGGGTAGGATAAGCCCTTTCTGTCCTAGCTTGCCGGCAGCAAGGTAAACAGAAGTGTCCTCATACGTTACTCATGCCCACAGAAAGAGATTTCACAGAATCACAGAATAGTTAGAGTTAGAATAGACCTCTGGAGATCATGTAGTTCAACCTCCCTGTCAAGGCACCTATAGCATGTTACACAGGAATGTGTCCGGGTGGGTTTTGAATGTCTCCAGAGAGGGAGACTCCATGACCTCCCAGTGTTCTACCATCCTCAATGTAATGAACTTCTTCCTCATGTTAAGGTGGAACTTCTTGTGTTTTAGTTTATGGCCATTACTTCTTATCCTGTTACTGGGCACAAGAAAAGAAAAAAAAAAGAGTCTGACACCATTCTCTTGGCACCCGCCTTTGAGATATTTATATACATTGGTGAGATCCCCTCTCAGTCTTCTCTTCTCCAGACTAAATAGGCCCAGCTTCTGCAGTCTTTCCTCATAAGAGAGCAGCTACAGACCCCTCATCATCTCTGTGGCCTCTGCTGGACCCTCTCCAGGAGCTCCTTGTCTTTCTCGAACTGTGAAGACCAGAATGGAATCTAATACTCCAGAAGTGGCCTTACCAGGGCTGTGTGAATGTAAACATACAGGTAACCAGGGCAACCACCAAATCACAGCTGAAATGCAAAGAGTAGGTTTATCTCATTACCTCCCTAACAACCCCGGATGGCAGAGACATATGGGGACACAGGCTCCATTAGGCTCAGTTCATTCTAGAGAACAGAGACACACGGGGACACAGGCCCTATTAGGCTCAGTTCATCCTAGTGGGCAGTGGCGGGGGGGGGGGGGGGAGAGAAGGGGCACTGCCTGCCCCAAGATATCAAAGAGTTTTGCTCTGTGCAATTTATCTCAAGGCTGTGCTTTTATGATCTCCCTTTCTCCCAGCAGGAGGCTCAAGCACATGTGTGTGTGTGTCTCTATACAGGAATTCTACTTTTCAAAACAGGCAGAAGATTACCAATGCTAGGCATAATAAAAGGAGTTTTCCCACACCAACATTTTTAACATTGCCAGCAGAAAGGTTACTTTGCACAAAACTATTCCCTCCTCCTTGCCAAATCTTCTTTCCTCCCAACAAGGGCCAAGTAGAAAGGGAGAATCACTTCCCATGACCTGCTGGCCACACCCTTCTCCATGCACCCCAGGATACCATTGGCTCTCTTGACTACAAGAGCATACTGCTGGCTCACGGTCAACTTGTCATCCACCAAATTTCCCTTTGTATTATTAGTTTCTATTATTGCTCTGTAGCTATAGCCATTGCTTTCACTCTCACACTTATCTCAGTGTACCGTTTCCATACCTGTGGAGTATTAACTGTTTCTCCTCATCTCTCTGCAGATTGATGGCAAATTGCTTTTCTCACTGGGATTATAGACTGACAAGCACGAGGATTTGGTTGGATTTACATCATCTGACTGCACAGTTCAACCCCTGTGCTAAATGGCCCCCAGGTTGTGGGACCTTGCAGACCTGGAGGTGCCGACACAAGTGCTCTCACAAGAAATATGTGTGTCCTCCATCCTTGGCTGTGCCAGTCCCTGAAGAGTGGAGAGGGACAGGATTTGCTTCTGCAGTTATTTATTGAATCTTAACATCCCTAGAGGTGCTCTTAGGTTGTCTGTTTCATCTGTCAACTAATTGTGCCTTTTCATCCCTATGGATCCCACAAGTAGATCTGTTCTCACTATGGTTTTCAGTCTGTGTGAGGTAAGGATGCTGCTGCACTGGCTCCCTGGGGAGAGGCTTGCTTTTTGAAATTATGCATTCTAAGCTAGTTTTCAGGGCATGGGCAACCAGACTTGGACTATTCTTCCCTCATACACCTGTCCCTCAGTATCCACATAGGCAGCCCCTTTAAAAGGAGTGGTTGCACTTGGGGATCCAAAATAACAACAAAAACTCTGCTCTACTTCAGAAAGAGAGTTAAACAAGTAGAAATGCCCTAGAGAAAGCAAAAAAAAAAAAAAAAAAAAAAAAAAAAAAAAAAAAAAAAAAAAAAAAAAAAGAAAGAAAGGAAGACATGGGAATCCCACAACTACACTTTGAATAAACAAAATCTTTGCCCTGGCATCTTAAGAAGAATTCAGTGAGACTGAGCAAGTGTCGGAGGAGCTTCTCATACTCTCTGCTTCTGAGCACAGTGTGCTGCCCCCAGGCAGGAAGAAGGCATGGAGGATAAAAACTAAGCTTCAGCATTCACATAACCAGTTAAAACCTGTGTGGTTTAAAAAGACTCCTTTAAATGTAATTTAAGATGCTTTTTACATTATATATTTTCTTAGATCTTGTATTCCTGCGTGAAGAACTTCTCGACTCTGTAAGTGATTCTCTGATGAAAACAAACAAGGGCTGATGGTGACTAAAGTGCTCCTCAATACAAGAGCAGCACTGCAGCCAGATTCTGCCACAGCCATTCTTGCATTAAGTAGTGACTTAGTCTACAAGTAGGATTTTTAGACTCAGCCTGAGCACTGTTGGTGAAAGGTGCTACTCAGCCTGTAAAAAGAACCTGATTTACAACAAAGGACTATGAGCCAAAACAACAACTTCTCCAATCACAATGGTTGAGTGGGAAGGTTAAGATTTAAGACGCAATGCTTAAGCTAGAATTGGCCTTGGAAAGTGGGGTTAGATCCTCTTTTCTGCAGTTCTCCTTGAAGCTTTCCTGCTTGCCTACTCTGAGGATCTAGTCCGCAAAACTGGACTCAGAGCCACGGTGTTTCCCCCAGACCTTCCAGTAGTATTGCTTGTGCACGGATTTACACTGACAAGAATAAAATCAGAAAGCATTTAATTGTGTTGTCCAGCCTCCTATATATCATTAGTCATTTCATGTCACTCTGCCTTGAGCCTTGAGTGTGATTTAAACATGCTTTGCACAGGGACCTCCAGTCTTCATTAAAAGTGTCCTTACCTTGGCTAATTACTTGCACATTTCCAATGGCATGTGCTGCTCTGAGAATGGGTTTGTCTGGCTTTCAGCTTCCATTTTTGTTCTGCCTTTCTGCCTAGATTGAAAAGGGCATTGCCTCTAGAAGACTAGAGCACAGCTGATCCTGTGGATCAACCCTATTACTGCAGATGGTTCAGGAATAAAATCCCATATGTCTCGTCACATAACAATCAGCATAATAACTCTATGATCTGGGAAGAGATCTTTATGCTGTAATGAAATGATGTTTCAGTCTTGTTTTTGTTAAGCCCAGCAGAGATAATTTTTAAAGTATTTTATCCTTTATTTTGATCATCCTTGGATTAGTTTGTGCCTCTTGTTTGCATGTTCTCCTGCAATGTGTTTTGAAGATATGGATACACTCAGTAGGCATAGTGGTCTTGCACTGTTCTCAGAACCAGAGGTGGAGAGAAATCACTACCTTTCTCTGGATTTCCAACTCGTTCTTCAAAATCCAAAGATTACACTGGAAATTTTTACCCTGTATTTGTATGTCAGTTTCCACTGAACTGATTTACTAGATCTCTTTCAGGCTCTGCTTCCCAGCTATCTTTTCCCTATTCCTTCTGTAGACCAGTATTTTTCAGTTCTTGATATACCTCTTACTTGTGGCAGTATCTAAATGCATTTTTTAAAGGTCCATTTTTCAAAGGAACTTGGGCTGCTTTTTGTGGTTTCCTTTTCCACTCACATTCTCCCTTATACTTTGGGTGCCAGGGATGGGAAGGGAAATGGTTGGCCCTTCTAGCCTCAACAAACTCATAGATAGCTCAGCCATCTTGCCATACAATCATTGAATCAGAGAATGGTTTGTGTTGGAAAGGACTTTAGAAATCAGCTGGTTGCAACTCCATTGCCATGGGCAGGAATGTCTTCCACTAGACCAGTTTGCTCAGGGGCCCATCCAAGCCAGCCTTGAACATTCAGGTGCCCCAGGGTTGGGACATCCACAATTTCTCTGGGCAACCTGTTCCAATGTCTCATCATGTTATTGATGCTATTGACAGGACATAGAAAAGATCTTCTGTCATGTGTGTATGTTTTAACTTGGGAAAAATAATGTGAAGAGTGGGAAAAATACAAAACATTGTGAAATTGCCTTCTTAAGGAATTCCAGCCATGCTGTGCACTGAGGCATAGATTTCATAGGAGAAATTCAGTGAGATAAGTTGCTTAAAGACTACGTCAGAGTAAATAAGCCCAAGGGACTACCTATGTTCTGGAATGTCTTGGTGTTTGAAGGGTGGACTTTGCAAATAAAAAGACACTTAAGTATATTTGTGTATGTAATAGTTATAATTTATTTCTCCTAGGAAATAGCCTCTGGATAAGCATGAGGCAGATCATGAGGTTTATGTTAAAGCTGAGCAAGTGATTAAGTGTTTCCCTGAACAAGACAGGCCTTAACTATCACTCTAAAACTGCAGGTCAATGCAGGAGCTTTTAGACTGCTGCAGGAGCTTTTAGGCTTCCCAGTACACCCCTAATGGTGTCAACTGCTAGTTTTCTGAAGTGTGAAGTGTCCAGCAACACTTCACCCTCAGTGCATTTACTTGCTTACTGTACTACTTTTTCCCCTCTTTTGGCCTGTGACAGTTTTGCCATACATTTAGACTGCTCCTACCGCAATGTGGAGCCATTCTCCTGCTGACAGGCTGAGAAAATCAGCTGTAGAAAAATACTGGTTCCATATCCACACAGTAAACAAAAAAACAAAACAAAACAAAACAAAAAAACCCCCAACCAAACAAAAAAGATAATATTTCAATATGTATAAGGCTTCAGAGGACATGAAGTAAGATGGACATATTTATTCTCATTATTTTTTAAATTGTTTTTGTTTCTGCTAGCAAAAGTTCTTTTCTTTGAAGTTAAGATCTGCTATTCTTTAATCCCCAGGAAAATGATTACTATCATTTAAGAAAATTATATTCTTCCTAATTAAGCTGTTTTCAGACAATTAAATTGCTTCCTGATTTTCATAATTGTCTCTTTGCTAAGATCTACATTTTTCCTGATTAGCAAGGTGGAAAAAACCCCACACTTTTACTCTGTACAATATTTAGAGTTAAGAAAGAAGTTCCAGCGAATATAGGAAGTCAGAGTCTTTCTCCACATGACCTACCCTACATATATGATGCTCTGGCTTCACAAAGTCAGATCAAATAGGAAAGGCACCCAGAAGAGTGACTGGAAAAGTAAGAGGAAATCTGTTTTGGATAGTCGTGTGAGCTAGCAAGCATGGGAAGCACCATACCCTGAGAAGTCAGGGTGAATCTCTCAATGACCTTCAGCTTCCCTGAGGTGAAGGCTGGCTTCCCAACCACCCCTGGTTATTCAGCTGTCGATGTGCTGTCCAGACTGCCCTTCTTTGCAGTGCAGCAGAGGAGCAGGTCGAGGGCGTGTGCTTGAAGATTGCGAGTACCATGATACTTCCTCACTGTTACAGAGCACACAAAAATCACACAAAGGCTGCATTTCTTGTGCTCCTTCAGCCATTTCACCTGCACACCATCTGTCCCTGCAGTGGTCACATAGGAGACTCCAGATCTCCCGAGAGCTGTATATGGCTACCTAATGACAAATGCTTTCTCCCTTTCTGTGTGCATGTTCTCTTCTTCCTCTCTTTAATTTGCTTTCTCTTTCCCATTGATTTCCTTCTTTTTTTTACAGTAGGGTATTAGCTGCTAATGTAAGAAGTCTAACAATTGTTATGACATACAAGAGTCTGAGGGGACTAGGTGTTACAGGGCTTGGGGAATCCCATGTGGCTTTTGGCCTGTGCAAGGTGCACAGTGGAAGTCCTGTGACTCTTTCCATATTTGTGGCATGGTTGCCTGCAACTTTGTGGATGCTGTTCCAATTAACCCAGAAGGTTGATACCCTTAAATTGAGTTTTGAATGGAAATATGTGGATGGGGAGTCACTGTTTCAAAAGCTCTGCTGCTAATTTGAAATGCAGACACTGTCTGCATTTGAAGTGCAGACACTGGCTGTTCTGAGAAATAAAGATAGTACATTAGTCAAAGGCTATGGACTAGAGCTGTGTAAATTTGAAGGTGAGAGAACATATGATATGGTATATGTCAATGCCAGGTAATTAAATCAATCAGGTCAAACCCTCAGCTGGTTGAGGATGGATGGATGGATGGATGGATGGATGGATGATGTTCCTGTTGCTATGGTGATGAGCACCATCTGAAGAGCTGGCTCATGATGCTTTTAGAGGTAGAGCTAAGGCTGAAGGGACCTTTCCACCATAGCTAACCACATGAGGGACAGATTATCTTACAGCAGGCCTTTGAAAATGTAGAATTCTCCAATTTTTATGATTTTCACAGGCCTGCCACTGTCAGTTTCAGTGGTCCAGTCCTTGAGGTCAAACGATTAAGTGACAATGTGTGCAAACACGTGCCATTTTAGTTCTCACTGAGCTCAAAGGTCTCTTCTGAAAAGGCAAAATAGTTCAAACAACATTTAAAATGCAACAAAAGTATTTTTCAAACAGAAACTTGGAGGCAAAAAGGTTGTTGCTTTTTCTTTAAATCTCATGACTCTTTACATTGGCCTCATGATTTTTTGAGATCTGACCCACTGATTTTTAATACTTGTGTAGCATGGTTTTGAACACGTGGCATAGGGTCATAAACTTAAACACAGTTGTATAGCCAGAATATTCCTTTGTTAGTGTGGTGGGCTGACCTTGGCTGGATGGGATATCAGGTACCTACCAAGATGCTCTACCATCCCCTTCCCAGCTGGACAAGGGAGAGAAAATAAGATGGAAAACAACTCGTAGGTTGAGATAAGGCAGTTTACTTAAGCAAAAGGAAAAGTTTGCACACTCATAAGCAAAGAGAAAAAAAGTTTATTCTCTATTTCCCATAAATAAGCCATGTTAGCTTTCCGAGAAGCAGGGCGTCAGCACCTGTGGTGGCTGCTCTGGAAGGCAAACATTGTAAATAACAAATGCCTCCCATTCCTCATCTTTTCCTCAGTTTTTACATCTCAGCTGACGTCATGCGGTATGGAATATCCCTTTGGTCAGTTTGGATCAGCTGGCCTATTTGTGCCCCCTCCCGGGATCTTGCCCACTCCCAGCCGCCTGATGTGTGGGGAATGTTGAGAGACATCACTGGTGCTGTGCCAACCCTGCCCAGCAGCAGCCAAAACACTGGTGTGTTATCAACACCTTTCTAGGTACCAGTGCAACGCAGAGCACTGAGAGGGCTGCTGTGGGGAACTCCATCCCAACCAGACAAAATACAGTTAGAGATATTCATGTGGGTGTTAGATATCTCTTACAGTCTCCTTCTTTTTACATTCCCAACCAAAAGAAGGAAGCCCTGAAAGCAAATGGTTTTGCCTTCCTGATGTGAGGAGCTGTTTTATTGCAATATCAAAGGTCATTATTATTAACTGCCTTTTTTTGTCTTTCAGATTATTTGGTGAGAACAGATTTTATATGAGATACATTTCTCTGTTAATAATTTTGTGTGAGGAAAAGTAATGGCTGTCAAAGGGGGGGTTCTGCCACAGCCAGCATTGAAAGAAACAGAGATGGCACAGCAGTGTTTAAGGAGTAGTAGTCCTGGGGGACACAGGGACATGAAAGTGAGGAAAAGATGCAACCACATAGCCCATAGGTTTTATTGGAGAGTCAAACCTCTGCTTTCAGTCTCATTTTGGTTGTTCTCAGAATGCTGACACTCATTTTCTTCAACTTTCTGCCTTTTTCACCTTGCACTTCAACAGCCTGTCTCAGAAGGTGGTAATGAAGTGCAAATAAGTTTTGTCTCTGGGAAAGAATCCTGCAGAATATATCGTGTGGGAAGCGGTCCTTCCCACCACCTGCATGTCCCCTCTGAACCAAGGGCTGAGCTAGCTGGAGTATGTTATGAGTGATACACAGATGATCAGTAAGCTCTTTGCTTGGCATCCCTTTTTCATTATGCTGCCATTTTAGAAAAATGTTTTTATAGCCTCTGCTTGATTTTTCATCAGATCCCTTCCTCCGTGTGATTCCTCCCTTCCTGCTTCCTACAGAATGTGGCCAGCTGGTTACTGCTAAATTTAAACAAAGCTGTGCTACTTGTAACTCTCTTCGCTTCATGCACACAATATTACTAGCCTAACTCATCTAGCAAGAAGTACTTCTATTTTGATGTGCACAGAAACTGTAAGCCCAGATGAAGGTCAATGAAGGCTGTTGCAGAGATAGATAATGCTGACAGGGAGTGCTCTGTTTTTTTACAGGAAAGTGCTGATTCAGTGGAATCAGGAAATTTGAGAGGTACGTGTGAATTCTGTTCAGTATATGGGAGCATGATGGGAACTTAAAATTGGGTGTCCAGTGGAAGTCTGCAGAGCAGCTCCAAGAGCAGCAGCAAAGCATGGCCCAGGTCTCCATCAGTACTGTAATTCTGCCATGCTTAAGCACAACAAAACACCCAGCATCTCCTGTGAAATGGAAATCCTCCTTCTAGTCAGCTCTAATTACAACAGCATACCATGTTTAAATAACCAATAAAATAGGGCATCAACGAAGAAGTGACTCCTTGCATCTCTGAGATTCATGCAGCATCCCGGAGCTCAAACATCAAGGAGAAAACAGCAGGTAGTTTAACTCCCAAGATCTCTCCCCTGCTGTTGTTATCATTGACAATGAAGGCAGTGTTGTAAGTGCAGAGTGCAATGGACAATTCATGCACTTACCATATCTTGTGCTCTAGCTACAGGCGTGTGATTTTCTGAAGAAATGATGACAGGATCAAACATATTCTGGCAGATACTCACAAAATCAGAGCCCCTTTCACTCAGTAAATGGCCATAAAAATGCTTTGAAGATGACAATAAAAAGTTATTTCATCATGTTCAAAACAGAAGCACCTGCCAAGTCAATATGTCATTTTTTTACATGATTGGCTGATACAGTGACAATAGTGAAAAATGCAAAGTGAGGCTGTTAGGAGCAGCTACTGGCTTGATTCTATAGTAGGCATATCCTGATGGTGCAGAGAGAGGGCAAGGAAAGAGGAAAGAAAAAGCAAGAGACTCACATGTACATTTCCTCAGCCTCCCGATTTTTCAACTCTTTTCCCAGCTGTTACAAGATGCCCTTGGAAACCTAATCTGAAGATATCCTTAGCAGTCCCCAATTTCTGTGAAGCCAGTGCCAGAGGGAGAAAGGACAGTGACCAAAAGGAGAGCTAAGGCACAGCCTGGGTGATTTTCATGCTGCCACAGCACAGGGGAAAAGATGCTGGGGAGAAGAGTGGGGATGTGGCCTTCTGGTATCATCACTGCCTCAGAATATCTGCAAACTGAGAGGTGGGTGCTGCTAGACATAGAGACATAGAGTGCTATGTGCATCTGGGTGCATATTTTCAAGCAGCCCAGGAGACCCAGCATCTGCCATTAGCAGTGTGGGCTGTGGGACTGTGTCATGCAACAAAAAGAACCTGTACTGTTGTTCAGCCTCACCACTACCCCCTCAGCTGTATCTACCCCAAATTCAGCAACTCTTGTAGGCAAGCCATTTACCTGGTGGTTGGCATATGTAACTGTAACATTGAAGAGCTTTCTAGCTATACCTGGTACAAAACCCTCTTTTCAATACTGAATTATTGGATTCTTTCATCATTATCTGAAAGTAGCCCAAGGGTGGTGGTAATTTACACGGTTGGATGACAGAGGCTATTCTGGTATCTGAAGTCCATCATGCATGGTAAATATAAATGTTCATAATTAAAGGTCAAAAGGGCTTGTTCGGACCAAGCACTGTCATCTCTAATACACTATGAGCCATGGGGATTCCTGGAATTAATTCTCAGCACAAGGCCAACATCTGTGATTAAATGAGAATATTTTTGTTAAAATATCCCATTACATTTTTTCGCAGTGAGGGATTTTGTCACCAAATCATGGTAAAAAGGCCTTATTATTCTCACTGGTTAGGAGTCACAACAGATTTCAGACTAGATTTTATCTAAGTATTGGACCTCATTAAACTTTGCCAGCTGAACAGAAAGGCCTTTTATGCCCAAGATTATGTTTGCTGTGTGAGTGCTTTAACTTAGGTTGCTTCACCAATCTCTTTGGTAAGCTAAAATAGACAGTATAGCTACCCCAAGCTTCACACCACAGGATGACTGCCAATCCTTCACTGTTTAGTCCTTCCACAATAGCTCTTGAGTGCTTCAACGTCTTTTCAAAATGTAAACACCAGAACAGTATTCCTGTAGTGCCTTGAAATTTCCGTGCATTCAGAACTCAACTCTCTGTTGCCAAAGGAATATTTAAAACTAAAGTACTCAAAGCCAAAAGAAATAATAAAGTCTAGGTTTCTTTGGAGCGCAGATAAATTTACTTTTCAGTAGCCAAATTTGAATAGAAAAATGTTGAAATATTCACAAACATGCACATTGGTACTGTGAAAACTGGTTGGATAACTGGGTCTTCAGGCTGTGCCGTGGTAAAATTAGCTCCACAAGATCATAATAGATATGAGTGAAGAAAATAGAGTACTAAATCACTGGTTGAAAAAAAAATATGAGGAAGGGAAGAATATTAACAGTCTCAGCCACCAGCAGAAGGCAGGTAAACCAAGCACACTTGTGGTGATGGAGGCAGAGCCTTAACATTAAAGATACCAATGATAGCATCCTGAGGCCACCGTAGGAGAAGTAAAGGAAAAAGCTGAGCACAAACAGCAACATCCACCTTTTAACTGTGTGCAAAAAACCACAGAAGGATGTCTGATAACATGATGCTCCCTGAAAGCAGCAGGAAGATGGAGGAGGTCAGGAGGACCTTCCAACTGGTGCCCAGCTAGCAGCAGAAGAGCCATTTTCTGAAGTGTGGTGACAAAACAATCATGATGGATGATACTGCATTTTGCAGAAAGCAGATGTGTCCAATTAGGTGCTCTACACAAATGTACACAACCAACAGAAGGATTTCTTTCTCTCCAGATCAATATTTTTATTTATTTTTAAGTGGCTCTATTTATGATTTAGTAAAGTCATGATTAGTGTTGAATATCATAAAGCAATTAACTTAGTACCAAATCCCCCCATCCACTCAAACAGGAAAATAAGGACGTAAGACAAAACCTGAATTCCCAGTGTAAAAAATTGGATGCTTCCTGACAAAAAGTATTGCAAAGCAAAACACTGTGCCTGCAGGGAATGTTGAGAAATAATTTTTGTCCTCACTATGAACTAATGAGCAGGACTGTCCTGCATTAGAGATGCCCCTGAGGAATTTGGCTGATTGCTCAAAAGCAGCATAGACAGTCCCATGGAAATGCACTCTGTGCACCACAAGTGGTGAGATTTATTATTTTCATTGTTTTTACTGGTTTGTCTACATCTCTTTTCCGTGGCTCTCTGTTTCTTTTCTCTTTTAAAATATTCCTTATCCAGAAGCAAATTTTGTCACATTCTGAAGGGGATATCTAACTCAAAAGTTTAAAAATTAGATGGAGCAAAGGCCTGGTGGAGAAGTAAATTATTTGGTCTCCTTTTATTCAGGAAGGCAGCCTGAGACCAACAGATGTCAGAAATGGTCCTTTCTCCTTATTGATACTGAATATTAAAAATGGTATACCTGTGTTCTGGAGAGATTTTTGCTTTTTCTAGGACACTTTATGCTGTCTTTTAAACAGAAAAGGGCTGGAGAAAACAGGATGAAAACTGTCACAACTGCCAACATCCTTGGTCTAGAGAGCTGATTTCCTTCACCATTTAGAATGCAATTGTAAACCTGAATACAATAAAAAGCAACCTGAATTCATAGCTCAGCAATCTGTGCTTAGTGGCAGACAGAGATCTCTTATGCCTGTTACACATTGTAGATGTGTGATTTTAAAAATTGTATTAATAGTGTTACTGCTGATCTGAGCTACTCTGCTCCTCTTACTTGAGCTCTATGCTAGAGGGGCATAAAACAACTTTTCTGCTATGGGTAACTCTGCATCCATAGCCTCCTTTCTCACAGGAACTTCCCTTTAAGCTGATTGCCATGGTTTAACTCCAGCCAGCAACTAAGCACCACATAGCCAGTTGTTCATTCTGCCACTGGTGGGATGGGGAAGAGAATTGAAAGGACAAAAGTGAGAAAACTCATGGGTTGAGATAAAGGCAGTTTAATAGGGAAAGCAAAAGTCACTAACACAAACAAAGCAAAACAAGACATTAATTCACTACTTCCCTTGGGCAGCCAGGTGTTTATCAGGGCTCCATGACATCTAACAGTTACTGGGGAAGACAAACACTAGAGCTTTAAACACTCCCTTCTTCCTCCTTCTTCCTCCAGCCTTATATGCTGATCATGATGCCATATGACATGAAATATTCCTTTGATCAGTTGGGGTCACCTGTCCCATCTGTGTCTTCTCCCAGATTCTTGTGCACCCACAGCCTTCATGCTGGTGGGGCACTATGAAAAAAAAAAAGGCTGTGATGCAGTACAAACACTGCTCTGCAAAAGCAGAAAAAGGTCTATATTATCCACATCATTTTCAGGACAAATTCAAAATGTATCCCCATACTAGCTACTGTACAGAAATCAACTCTATCCCAGACTAAACCAGCTCAGTGAATCAGAAGTCTCCTGAAAGTTACATGAGATGACTGGGGTCCTTCTGATTCATTGCTGTTACTGGTGTGTCGGAGGTTGGGGAATGCCTTGGAATTTTTCTCCATCACTGTTACTAAGCAACAAATAGCTGGATGATTAGGGCCACCAACTCTTTTGTGAGAGACAAAAGGTGTGCTTGGGCGAGGCAGGTAAGGGAAGAGCCGGTCGTTGGAACAGACACTCTCGGCTCGGACCCGGAGAGGAGAGGCTGCTCTTTGCTTTTGGCTGCGACCAGAGGAAATCCAACTGTGCCCCGTTCTTTCTTCTCCTGGCTGGGTGAGCTTTGATTCAACCCTTTTGCCACTGGGAAGTGCACGCTTCCCTGGGCTGCGTTTTCTTGCAGCAGTTGCTGGGAGAGTCTGGCTGCCTCTGCCGCCTGCCCCCCTCTGCCGCACGCAACTGCGGCATCTGCTGTGACTGCAGAAATCCTTGCTGCCTCGCTGGCTAGCCAGGGAGGGGTCAGCTCCTGCTCCTGCCGCCCTGGTTTTTTTTGCCGCTCTGAGCTGTCTGGCTGCTCTCCAGCCTGTCCGCCATTCCCAGCTGCCTGAGGCTGACCTGACCCTGCGCCACAGCGCCACCTGCAGCCGCTCGGGAGTCATCGCAACCGCCCTGCCCATCCAGGAGCTCAACAGCGCCCCCTGCTGTTTTTCGACCGTGATTACACCGCACGGGAAAGTCATCTGCTATTGGTTTCTGGTTCTATTTATGGTTGTTATTATTGTTATTGCTTGTTTATAGATACTAGTAAAGGACTGTTATTTCTTTTCCCATATCTTTGCCTGAAAGCCCTTGATTTCAAAATTAAAATAATTCGGAGGGAGGGGAAATCACATTCTCTGTCCTACGGGAGTGTTCAACCTCTCTCAGCAGACACCTGTCTTTCAAAACCGAGACATGGTGGCACTTGAATTTTTGTCTGGTTTTTTTTAATGTCTAGTAAGTAGAGTGGAGTCTGTGTTTTGCAATTCTTTGTTCATGGCGCAAATTCTGGAAAAAGTTCACTACTTGATGGCCAATACATATGGGACTGGTCCAGTGCTCAAGGGTTGGAAGCACCAGATGAGGAAAAGGAAATGGTGCTATCTAGGCTTCTGAGGAAAAGGCTGAGTACCATTACTAAGTCTCAGAATTTGCTACTCTCTGTATCCTAGCTGTTCCCATCTTCTCAAGAAGCAGCACTTATCAGGCACTGTAGTCCAGCAAGATACTATCTTTAGCAATGAACAGTGACTTGTGAAGGTCACTGAGTACAGGAAGAGCCAGGACTGTTCTTGTCCACAGACAGAGTGGGGCACCACCTGTTGCTGTCACTGAAAGCCAAGTGAGCTCACTGTTCTCTTAAAGCATCAGCTGGGCTCTAAGCAAGGGTGGAAGGCTTACCTATTAAATGCTAGGAGGTACAATAGGCTGAAATTCCCAAAGTTTCCGCAGACTTGACCTGGACATAGTTAACAACACAGTCCAGATGCATACTGCAAGGCTGTCAGGAGCCTTTCCTAAGGCAGTGACAAGAGAATTTTGAGCATGGCAGAGTTCTGCTTGGAAGATGCTGTTTTTCATCTGCGGTAATTTTCAAAATTCTTGGTGTGTGTATCCAAAGGCTAATGATGGACATGCATTGGCAGGGACACACTCAACTTGTTCATAAAGTATCACAAAGAAGCGTGCTTGTGTCCCCTTTCAGAACTATTGTCCAAAAATGGAGGCAATCTAGGGATGCCTTAGTTCTGAGTTAACAAACATGTGCCCAGGCACTCCTACTGAAACAAGGCTGGGCCTTTGCAAAGTCAATAGTTTATTTACTGACTAAGAATAAAGCACCCAGGAAGAGGTTTGAAGATGTTAGCAATGCTTTTCATTAGCTGAAGATGGCATTTAGATCTTGATCATGGCATGCTTATTCATTAGTTTCAGTGAAATTCACAGGCCTGCTTACTCCGTGAAAGTAATAGTGAGACCCGGTGGGGAAAAACAGAAAGGCAGAGACTGTGTATTCACCCCTTGGAGGAGGAGACAAAAAAAAATGCAAGCCAGTAACTGCGATGATTTCGTACCTTACCAAAAAGAAGCCAAATAAACAGAAAATACACTGAAAGGTGCTAAGTTTCTTTTGCCCTAAAGCCCTAAAGCTGTTACCAATGACACTTGTTAAGAAGTGTCTCCTAGATACGGTTTAACCATTCATAAGGTTGCCTATTTTTCTCACTAAATGCACTTCAAATTTAGACAGATTAATTTGTTTCTGTCAAGAAAAGATAATATTTTCAGTCCCACCTTATCTTCTTTACAGGACTTTTCCTTTACTGTAAATCTCCATAGACTATTGAATTGAAAATATTATTTAATACATTCTACTTGGATACATCAAATTAAGGGGGCTGATTTTCTCCATGCTCGAACCTACATCTTCCCTGTACCCCTGTTGTGTTGACTCCTCTCAATCAGCAAGAGCCTTTGCCAGTGCCGGGAATGGCAGCATTCCCTTTCCCGGGGCTTGGTAAAAGGCAACGCTCGCAAATCGCACATTTTGCGGGAAGAAACCTGCACCAGGTGACCCTGCAGCTGGTGATGAGAGAAAATCACTGCAACCTGGAACTGGGAAGGGACATCCTCTGTCATTTCCCGGACGTACAGCAGCTGTTAAAAGAAGTAATTTAAGGAAGTCCGCTCCATTTTACAGAGTCTTCCTATGGCCATATGTGGGTTCCTGGACAGGAGAGCAGCCCAGATAAATGAGGAACGAGGGAAGGACTCTTCCGAGTGGGATGCTGCAAACACTCAGCAAGCTGACGGAGGGTAGATTTGTGCTGAGGAGGAGCGGTCTTGTCCCGTTGCCTTTTTTTCCGTTTCTAATGACGCTATCACACTATTTCCACAGATCGTCCACTTGCATAGCTGGGTCGCAAAGGGTTAAAACGGAGGGCAGCATCTGTACTTTTAAAACTACATGCGACAAAGTCCATTGCTTGAAGTCCGCCTCCTTTCTCCCCCCGCCGCCTCCAGCTTCCAGTAATCATTTATTATAAAGGGGTTTTATGATACAAATTTGATAATCTCCCATACGCATTGGCACTGTTCTAATTGGAGTTGTAAGCCCATAAAATTCAAGCCCTTTGTTTTCATGAAGGCCACAAGGTTTTAAAAGATGCTATTGTACCGCCTAAAACCCATAAAATTGTCACTAGGGACTGATTAAACAGTCCTGAATTGAAACAGTGCGGATTTTGTCTAGGTCCTTTTCATGCACAACAATGCTCTTTTCAACCCCCAAGACAAAAGGAGGTTTAAGGAGCGATTCTCTGGGAGATTCTTCTAAGATAACCCCATCCATATGGGAGACAAGGTGGCCAGCAGCTGAGACGGAAAAAAAAAAACGATTTCGGATGGCAGGAGGAAAAATAAAGGGAAAGGGGTGGGGGAAAGACAACAACAACAAAAAACCAGAACCCAACAACCAACCCACCAAACAATAAAGCCAAGCCCAGGTGACACAGAAGCTGTGTTTCCTCAGGTCCTTCCCGCACAGCCCAGAGGCCTGACCCGCTCTGCGCGTCCCTCTTGGCACATGGCCCTCTGTCCGAGCAGAGAAGGAGATGCAGGTGGGAGGACTGGCTTCCCTTCTTTCTCCCCGGCCTGTCCTGCACTGCAACTGGGTCTGATCCTCCCGCATAGAGGCCAGAGGCGACACCGAGCCACCGCGGTGGAGGGGGCACAGCCCTGGGGAAGGTACGGCTGGGAGGAGAGCGGGGCCGTTCTGGCGGGGGAGGCGGCCGAGGTCACCCACGGGAACCCGAGTGTGCCTTTGGTCGCCTCCCCATCCGCGATGGCGGCGTCTCGCAGCTTCCCTCTCCATGGGCTCCCCGCGACATGTAGGCAGCACGGCACATCCCAGGAGCACATCTCGTCCAAAGTAATCCCCTTCCAGGCAATAAAAAAGTTAAAAACAAAAACAAAAATAAAAACCCCCAAAAAACAAAACAAAACAAAACTATAAAAATCCCACCCAAATATCTTTTGCGGGTCCCTTTCCTTCGACAGCCTTTCCTCGTCGGGCAGGTTGTCTGCACCAGACCCCGTGGGGTCTTTTCCTCACAGATATTCCCTCCGCATTCCTGGTCTGCAGGTGCCGTCGGAGTGATGGAAGCAGCCGATCCAGTCCATATTTCAGGGACTTGGGCTTAGCTTTGTGGGTTTTTTTAGGGTGTTCCCCCACTAGCGGTTGCCAGAAAAATTATATTATTATTTTCATCCCAAAGTAATAAAATCGAAAGTTTATCAAAGAGTTTCAAAACATCATTTTCTTGGCTACTCTTAGGCAGTCGAAATTTGGAACGGTTACAGGCTAACGGAAGGATCAGCTTAATTCTGGATCCTGCATCTCTGGAAGGCATCGCCGCTTAAAACGCAAAGTCGGGGAGAGCGGGAGTCTCCAGAGAGGGAGACTCCGGGTTCACGCTTCCCGTAGAAATTATCACCGCGTTTACAGTGAGATGCTTGCAGCAAACTTTATTCGTCGTTTACCGGTGCATGTGGACAAAGTAAACGAACCTGAACGTCAAATTCGACTGGCGTTATCAAGACAAGTATTTAAGCTTTTATAGCACAGGAGGCAATCCTACGAAACAGTCCCAATCGTCAAAACTACACTTCTCCGCTGGGAGAAATTTATTTGCCAAAAATCATTTTATTAGTCACTGGAAGAGTCAGCTATTTCAAAATACACTAGGTCGCTAGGATGATCATTATTTTTTAAAAAGGAATGTCTCGAACAGGAGGAGGAGGAGCGCAGGTTTTACAAAATTCGCGCCTCACGCGGCATCCTCGCCCTCGGGCGAGGCCGGCGGAGGGGAGCTCCCCGGCCAGCTTCGTCCCGGCCCTCCGCCCGCCGCCC
>VZRZ01007689.1:520388-569578 GCA_013398175.1 Climacteris rufus
GGGGGGGGCGGGGTGTCGACTAGAGGAGGGGAGGGGGCCGGGGTTCAGAGCACCACAAACTTATACAGTATCCGAGGTGGCTCTTGAGAAGAGTTTGCCAAGGACACTCTAAAGAAAGTGCAAAAACTTCGCAAGGAAAAAAAGTCAGGATGAGAGAAAGAGAGTCTACTTCAGTGACCTCTCTTAGCCTTTTAATCTATTTAACATCCTAAGCCCACACTGATGTGTAGAAATAAGTAAATGGTACTCTTCAAGCCTTAAGAGCTCTTCAGCGTCAAATATTTGCACTTACTCTTAGTGTTTTTCTCAAATAGCGCAAGACACATTCCCCTTGGACGAGCCGAGCTGTCTAAATATACCTAAGCATTGTTATCTGCGGAAAACGGTTTGCTTCAAAGGCAGAACGTGAAATGTTTCATCTCTTGGTTTGCTTGGGACAGACTTGGATGCTTTTCAGCTCTGGCTGCCCGGCCTCATTTCGGGGTTTGCCAGTTCAGATTTCACTCTCTCCCACCAGGCTCCGGCGTGTCTCCCCCACGGGTCACTGGATCTGCGATTCCCCTGGGGACGGCATCCTTGGACCAAGGGATGGGTTTGCCCCTCGCCCCTCTGTACAGGCCGCGAAGGCTGGTGTCCACCGAGAGCCACCTCTTTCCCGACGGTATCCCCAGGGCAATCATTTCCCCGGAGCCGTCACAAGTACGCGGCAGGGCCCACGCGTGTGCTCTGCCCGCAGATGCGGTGGGGACCTATAGCAGGATCCGCCCCGCGATGAGCCCGTCTCTGTGGGCCCACGGGCCGAAACCTTCATGGGCCCGAAGGAGATGACCCCGATGGAGGTGCCTGACCACCTCGTCCCTCCAGATAAATCCACAGAAACACTTTCCTCCCTCCGCCCGTTTAAATGAATGTTCACGTTTCCAAGGGGGTAAAGAAACAAGAAATTAAAAGTATGTGCTTTTCTCCACACTGCTTGCAGTGCGTTTTCCAGCTCTCTCGCCGCCGACCAGCCTTGGCTGCGGCTCCTGTGGGACGGGGTAGGGAGTGAGGAACCCGGGAGAGCGGCCGTGTCCGCAGCCGCCGGGCTGGGCCGCGGGGCCGTGGCTCCGTCCCGGGGCATCCCTGCAGCTCGGGCCGCGCCGCTCGCACCGGGCTGCTCCCGGAGAACCGCAGCCTCACACAGGGACCGCGGCCTTTCCTGCCCGAGAGGCGGCCCGGCCCTCTGGGGATATCCCGGGGCTGGGTCGGACCGTCCCCCGGGGGTCCCGCCGCGTCCTTGCCCGGCATCCCTCCTTAGCAGCCCCCGCTGTAAAAACACCTCAGACCAGCTGAGAAAATAGCAGCATTTTCTATCATTCTATTTTTTTTTTCCTCCCCCATACTTGAATGGGTTCATTTACTGTGCTCAGTGGAGGATTGCAAAGCAGATTGACCAAATCGATGTATGTGAGATGCAGAAATCGAGTATTTTCCTTAACCAGTTGATCGTCCCTACACTTCGAGAGAGGAGGGGGAAAAAAAAAAAGGGTAAAGCAAATATTATCAATACATGTCCGTCTGGCTCTGATTGGTGTAGTCCCGGCTTTAAGGAGGATCTCTCCGCAGTATATCTGCAGGGGTATTAAATGCAATACACTGACTTGACTGAAATGGAAACTTGATCTCACAGAATTTAATGTGAATTTTAAAATTTATTTTGAAACAGGCAAGATTCCACTTTTTATATAAAACAAAGAATTCTTTACAACCTTTTTTTTTATAACAATGAAATTTTCCATAACTTTACACCCTCCTCCTTCATCATGGGAAAATAGTAAATTTCCCTCTCAACTACAAACCAGCTTTAGACTCTGAAAATTACTATAACCCCTTGTTTGTCTTTCTGCTTTGCAATTGATACTCATTATGATACATTTTCTAATTAGGGCAAGACTGGGGAAGGCATGGAATATTCCCCACAGGAAAAGTTGGTGTCTATGTATTTCTGTATGTTGTATTTGTCTCTCTTTCCCTGTAGAATAATGTAATTTCCTGTGTACATTTCCTGATACACCCGAACACCCTGCATCTCCTGCAGCTCCTTTATATAGATATTTTTATTGACTCTTCTTTATTCTAAGTACTTACATTCATCGACTTTAACCTATTAAAAACCTCAACAAACAAAATAAGCTTTCTTTTGTAGTCAATTTTGAAAATTCTCATTCTCTGCTACACTAAGTCCCATCCCATCCAAATCATTACTCCCTCTGCTATCAGTTTTATTTTGTTGGGTTTTGGTTTGGTTTTGTTTTCTTTCAGACCTCCTTGATTTAAAAAAAAATGATAATTATTAAATCTGATATGTGCGAAGCATGCTATCCAAGACTTACACTTTTTATGAAGCCCTCCATTTTCTATTCTGCAGTTAAACCAAAGGCTTTTCTCCTTGAAATAGGGATCCCCCACAGCAGCAGAGGATTCAGGATTGAGATTTTTATTTGCTCTATGTGATCATCTCGGAGGAATTATTTTGCCAGTTGACTGAAAGCAAAGCAGCAAGGGACAAACCATCCTTGCTCTCTAAATTGGTTTGGGACTAACTTGTGCAGAGCCAAACTGGTATAGACATGAGCAGGGCTAGCCAGCTGCTTGTGCTTTCCTTCCTTTGGGCTTCTTGGAGCTCAGCTTTCAGGAAGAACTGAGGGGATGGGGCTTTCCCTTCCCTCTGGGGTTATGTGGTTCATGAAACTGAAGCAGTTGCTCTGCTAACATCTTGCTGGAGTACAAGCTCTGTACCTACCACCACTGCAATGCCATTTGCCCAGTTTTTATCCCACACTCTCAGCTTTCATGGTATGTACAGAGGGGCAGGAGCAGGTTCCAGCTGAGGGGTAAAGAGTGCCCAAGACACGGCGTGATCTTTGGCAGCTGAAAGCAGCTATGTGGAGTATGCTGCCTCTTTCCCTTCCTGTATAACACACCCATGCAAGATGTTCAGGCTCCAGGGTGTAGGTGGTACATCTGGAGCTCTGAGGGCAGCTGGTATCTCCAATGACCTTGAAAGGGGCTGCTCTCAGGCAGAGGCAGAGACCCTGACCCAAATACATGGGCCACTTAGGCATCCTACCACTCTTTACTTCAGAGGCTAAAGCCCCTTGAGAATCTAACCCCAAAATTGAAGTGGGTGGTGCTGGAAAAATGGTGTGAGTGGTAAGACAAAAGTCTTTAAGCAGTTGTTGAGAAACTGCAATAGAGGACCAAAGCTGGGGAAAGCTGTCCTATTGACCAATGCCATCACCTTCAATACATCTTCATAAAGACAAAAGGCATTTTGTGCTTTGGATAGTTTACAAGGATATATGCTTGATTTCAATATGTAACTCTTTGTTCTGCACTAAACCACATCAATTACTTTTTAAGTAGTCATTATATATATTGTAGTCTGATAAATATTCTTTATTAGTTAAATTCTATTGAATTATTAGAATGAAATTGGCAGCCAAAATTGCAGAATTCTAGAAGGTCTCTTTATTGTTTTCATAAAGCTTTATTTTCTTCCTCTGTGACATGCCAAGTCACTAAAAGGCATGCAGTGACTTGTGAGCAGGTTGCTGCAAAGTCAAGAACCTGTTTGCTGTTAGTGAGCCAGTAAGTTGTGATTTTTCTCAAGCCATCAGATTTTGCAAACCTTCTGTGAACATAATTTGGTCTGAGACTTTTGACCATCTCTCAAGCTTCATCAAGGTTTTTTTTTTTGTTTCAGATTTCAGGTAGAAAACAAGATTGTGTGAGCCTTGCACTTCGTTAAATTAGGCTAAAAGGCACTTGTAGCTCCCAACTGAAAATGTTTAGGAAAAGGTATCTCATGGCAGTTTCCAGAACTGAAAGATTTGTTCCTGATACTGCAAGTGAAAAGATATGAATACAGAAATTCAATTTTAAAATTGCAGTTTCTTATCACTCTCAGACTGAATTTTCCCTATTGTTCACCCACTGTTGACTACAGTAGCCTTTAAAATACTGAGTAAAATAAGTCTGCTGACTTCATGAGTATTTAGCTGGGTGAAGTCATGGTGGCTTAGGCATGACACACAGTAGGTGACAGAGAGGTTTAGGCTGTACAAATTACCACGAGACGGTTTACAGGGGAGTCACTTCCAGTGCACAGTAATAAAATTGGCTTTTATATTTGACTGTGCTTGGGCCAAAGCCCAGTTGTAAATGTCTCCATTTCCACATATAATTAAAAATCTGATTATGATTTTTTTCAGTTTTGTTATGACTTGATATTGATTTGATTTTTTTTGCTCCTGCAAATGTATGTGGTAAAGAAGGGTGTTCCAGGTTTGTGCAGCAAGAAGCTACAGTTTATTTTCACATACAACAAATTTCACACATATAACTCTCAATATTTTATACATGTACATGTATGCACACACTTTTGATGCTCATTACTTAACATAATATTGGTCTTTATACCTCACATCTGTATCTGTCTCCACAGCTGTCTTGGTTTTCTTGTCTTCTCTCAATCCATGATTTAGCTCTTTTTGCCCTTATTTTACCCTTTTCACAGTTTACTTTTTAAAGCTCATTTGCATCATTTTCTGACATGAAGTGCTGAACGTATTCTACCATCAGAGGTTGCGTTAAGAAGCCAAGAGAACCTGTCGTAATTTCTCTATCCTGTTGCACTTTCTTAAATGCCATTAATAATATTCCTGGCTTGTACCAGAAGCAGTGTGGTCAGCAGGACCAGGAAAGTGATTTTCCCCCTGTGCTTGGCACTGGTGAGGCCACACCTCAAATGTCGTGTTCAATTTTGGGTCCCTCACTAAACAAGAAGGACACTGATGTGCTGGAGCAAGTGGAGAGAAGGGCAACAAAGCTGGTAAAGGGTCTGGAGCACAAATCTGATGAGGAGCAGCTAAGGAAACCGATTACTTTATCGGTCTCTACTACTACCTGAAAGGAGGTTATAGTGAGCTGGGGAGCAGTCTCTTCTCACAAGTAACAAGTAACAGGACAAGATGAAATGGCCTCAACTTACACCAGGGGAGGTTTAGACTGGATATTAAGAAAAATTGCTTCACTGAAAGAATTGTCAAGCAATGGAACAGGATGCCCAGAAAAGTGCTGGAATCACCATCCCTGGAGGTATTTAAAAGACATGTAGATGTGGCACTTAGGGACATGGTTTAATGGTGGACTTGGCAATGCTGCGTTAATGGTTGGACTCGATGACCTTAGAGGTTTTTTCCAACCTAAACGATTCTATGATTCTATAATCAAAATTGAGCAGCCAACCTTTAAGAGGTCTGGGCCTCATTTTGTTGTCATATTATATATATGTAGCCCCAAAGGGCAATGAGGACTCCAATAAGGCAGATATAGTTTGGGTCAGATGCAGAAACGTAGTCATTAATTTGAAACAAGAAAATCAGTTTATGCAACTGCTTTACGTGTGGTGAGACTATAAATATCTCCTCAAGTTATTTTCTCAAAGGTTCATTTGCACAGTAATTATCAAAGTCCAACTTGAGTAATACAGTAACATGAGCTAAAGGAGATGTGTTAGATGAGGTTGGAGGAAGATCTGAAATGCAGTTTTGGTTCTGTCACTCTTATCCCATATGGCTTTGTGCTTCCCCAATCTATTTCCTTGCCTTTGAAACAGGGTCAATTTCTACTAAATTTGGTATCTTATACAACTGCTGTAGTTGTACGTGTGTGATTGTTGAGTATCCATATAGAGCATTAACTATTAAAAATGCCATAAAACATTCTAAATAAGCACTTATATGACATTGTGGGTACACGTATTTTATGGCAGCATTTGTATTTCATTCTGGATCTGTGTGTGCTATGCTTTTGTTCACTGAACATGTTCAAATGACTGCCGTTCTCTGGGCAGAGAAGTTATGATTCATGTGTTGAAACAGCTGCTGCAAGAACATTTCAAAAGAAAAGCAATTTCAGTGCTTTACTCACCTGCAGACCCAGTGACATCATATTAAGTAACAGCTTCCAAAATATGACTGCTGGATCTCCCATTAAAAAAAAAAAAAAACAGGAGCAATTGCTCATAAAGTTTTCAGCCAGGCATTAATACTGTTCAAAAAGGAAAGAGTAATTTTTACTTATGGGCAGCAATTAACAATGGAGGTAAATCCAATTTGCTTTCACACCACTTCAGTCCTACTTGTCATCACTCTCCTCTCCCAGCACAACTTCATGGCAGTGCTCAACTGCTGAGCACACAACCTGCTGCCTTGTGAGAAGTTAATCTTTATGAATACTCGCAGACACACTTTTTGGGGTATTTTGACCTTGAGTGGACTTGCATGATGATTCAGAGTTCTGTACTCCCCTTGAGGTTACTGTGGGCAGGGGCAGTGTGCTCTGGAGAGCAGTTTGAACCCTTGTGGATGCAGAAGCAGAGCAGAGTCTGAATCTGTCCCATGCCCTACAAAAACAGCCAGCAAATTCCCTGGCAGGTTTGTCAGAGAAGAAGCCAGCTGAGGCATCAGACAAATCCTGAATACACAGGCTCATGAAACAGGGGGTACAGAAAGCCAAGGGGCTGAAAGAACACACAATAACTAATAGTGAATAAATGACTGCTGACCCTCCCCATCTCTGCCCTCCTTTTCAAGTTGATCCCAGAGTAAGGTTGTACATCAGCTGTTCTCTTTAGGAGTGTGCTGTCAGCTCCACACATGCTGTTTTCTTTAGGAGTGTGCAGTCAGCTCCACACATACAACTTTAAACTTAACTGAATCATCTGACAACTTCTCTGGTGACTGATTGTGTGCTGACATCCTTCCTAAATTAAAATACCTGAAATTAATAATGCTGGGGACTTTGTTTGTGATAATGTCTCTGATTTTTATAGGCCAAATACTAACCACCTAAAATACCTAGTGGTCAGTTCTGTTCGAGTTAGATCAGTTTACTTTTTGAGTACTACAGCTAAGTGAAAGCTCTCACTGAAATTCTCAAAATTATGATGTTCCAAAAATCAGGTTTGGGAAGATCACTTCCTGCTTCCAGTCTTGGGCATTAGGTGAATATAAAAAAACATTTCCAAGATTTTCTTCCTCATATTGCAGTGCTTAAGCCTACCAACAGGAAGGAAGAACAGTGGAAGATTAATTTTAAAATAAAACATTCCTGCCAACCTTCTGCAGCTAAATGGAAGTTGTGGTGACTGTGGAATTTGTGGAGAGTATTTCAAAGTGAGATATATTTATCCCATGACAACACTCTATTACGATGACATTTTGTGGTATACCTTTAATAATGAGTAACCTTTGTATAATAGTTTACATGTTATGGAATTTCTTACATCAGTGAAAAAAAAAAAAGCTATTTTACTGGCTTTGGAGCAGGCATATTCCAATACTTTTTTTTCATTTTCTTTTTCTTTCTTTTTTTTCCCCCAATGTGTTTTTTTTGCCTGTTTTTCTTCCAGTCAGCAAAAACATCTATTGATTAACAACACAGTTGAAATTCCAGCTCACATAATCATATGTATTATGGCCAACATCAAACAGATTTAGAGGCGTTAAAGTAATGATTAATAATAATGGTTTAGAAGGCTGACTTTTTCTGTGAATTCTGATCTGTTGCATTGATTTACTAGGCATTTAAGGTTAAACAGTCAGCATAAGATTGCATGATCCATATTTAATCTGATAAATATTTTACATTTCTTTACAGCAGCAGCTGGTTTATTTTATGTATTTAATCAAAGAAGTGTTTTGTAAAACTACTCTGTGCTTCGGTCCATAATAAATGTTTTCTTTAGAGTAGGGAAAAGTTCAGCTGTGCTCACATAGTTACATTATGCATGCTTTCCTGCTGTACCACAGGGGGGAATTACATTTGCAAACAGAAAATAAAAATGGAATGGCAGAGGGGGAAAAAGCAAACATTCTTTTTAGTGCCTGTCTCAAAACACTGGAGAAATGATTGAAAAAACAGTGTTAGCAATGATTCTTCAGAATCACAATGATTAGCATCCAGCTAAGGGCTGATGAGCCCAAGTGTGTGCTGCCTGTGGGCTCTGAGCACAGGAAGGTAACAGTGCTGGTACTGCCAGGAGCTGGAGGGGCCACGTGCACAATGGCTGAAAGGGCGACCACCCAAAGTGGCGCCTTGCAGCATTGAGGATGCACAGAGACCTGGATCAGTTGACCTCAGCCTGTGACCAGTGGAGTAAAGAGTACTAACTCAGAAAGGTAACTTGGGCTCTGCTTTTTAATGGCTTTGTAAATCAGCATAAGCACCTTATAATGAATGCAAAAACTTTCTCAGTAACCAAGTGCAACTGAGATGGGATTGGGAGGCTGGGGCACTCCTAGGAGCAAACCTCTAGCAGCGTGCAGAGCCCCAGCTGCTCTTTCCTTACAGTACTATCTGAAGCACCGTGCAGCAAAGAAACCAGCTAGGCAGTATTGCAGGGCTTGGGTTAAAAGTGTATATCTGCACCTTCTCATTGCTTAGGTCACCAAAATCAGTAGCCTCAGAATCTGCCATCAGGAATCTTGAAATACCGATGGAAAACCATGACAGAAGTCTCTTTCTTACAGTGGCAGCAAGACAGCAAGGAGATGCATTTTAATGCCCACAGAATCAGATCTTAAGCTTTTCTGGACCTAGAGTGGTGCCACTAGGTGCTCCCAGGCTGCCTTTTTGCACTCTAAATAAGTATTTGCGTGGAATGCAGATAAAAGATACTGCTTCCCTTAAATAATGTTACAGTTTATTGTGGTTTTTGGTCCTCAGAGGGTTTTAATTTGTTTGGATGTGACAGCTGTGTTGCAGCTGCAGGCAAAATATTCTGTCTTTCTTTAGTGTCAACAGCAACATTTTTAGAAATTTCCTGTACTGACTCATTTGGTTCTTTTATTTTTTCCAGCTTTTATTTTATGTAATTAATCTTTGTACACAGAGTGTTTAAGTTTGTGTTCTTCCTTCTCATTTTTGATCCTCATATGCTCTGTTTGGTGTTTCACTTGTGCAGTAACCACTACAGCAACATTTTCCCTTTTCCTTTTCCAGATCCAGAAACTCAGGCTACAGAATTTGCCTATGACTAGCATGTGAAATGCATGTTACATTTTGGGTACCACACCCAGTGAAGGGAGGCCTGGCTCAGAACATCTTCAGATTATTCTTCTAATAAGAATCTAATCTCTAATATCTAATCTCTAATCCAATCATCCAATCGGAGTTGCCCTAAATATGAAACATAATAGTGCAATGCAGAATCAGAGCTTGGATTTTTACTCCATTATGAAGATGTAATACTCACTGGCATGAGTCTTAGTCTGAGATATTCTCACATATTCAAGGCATCTATGTCAACTCAAACACTATGCCAAATCTACGCCAAATCAATACTGACTAATAAGCTCTCAATACTCCTTTAAATAAACACACAGCAAAACAATAAAAGAGAAACAAAATACAGGTAGGCCTATGAAAACCAGTGAGTACTGAGATTTTGTTTTCCATAAAGCCAGATTCACAGTGTGTGTATATCTCTACAGCCCCATTGACTCTGTGGAGCTATCCAGATATAAATCAGTTAAGTTACTGGCTCTAGCTATTTTATTCCTTCCTTTATTGCCTTACCATTGCAGGCTTATAGAATAGACAGGAGAAATGAAGGCTTACAGCACTTGAAAAGGAGCTGAAATTTTGCAGTGCTGGTTAAGTGTTTAACTGCTCTTCAAGGTTGTTGCGGTCCTCTGGGTGTGGCTTGCGACCGGCCCGTTCCTGCCGGGCCGGGGGGTGCTGGTTCCTCCCCCCCCCCGCGCGGTGTTGGTCCTTTCCCCGCCCCCGCGCGGCAGCTGGGATGGCACAGCCCGGCTGGCAGGGGCTGTCCCGGCCAAGGGGAACAGATCATTGGTTCCCATGCCAGCTATGGACGGCTGGCTCACTGGCCGAAGCCCCTGTCAATCATTGTGGTCCTCCGCAGTGATTGGCTCTCCTGACTGCCCTCCCCTCGCCCTGGTTTTATAACATGCCCCGGTCGCTATTTTGGATGTCCTCTCCGCAGCACATTCCAGGAATAAAATCTACTGGCGATAAACGGAAAGAGCCCTTTCTCGTTCTTTTTATTTCCCTGCATAAATTAAACTGCTGTGTGTGAGCTAAGCCAAGATTCTGCGGGAGTTCTGATGCTCGGCTCATCTCTAATCGGAGACTAGATAAGGCCTGAGTCGCATTCTTTAGGCAAACGGGACTGACGCAAAAGACTCCGAGTTACTCGCGCTTTCTACCCGCGGCACAAGGTTAACAATGTGTTTCGTGCACACACATGAGGGAAATCTGAAACAAGTGGATTTACAGAAACAAGTCTTTGCTGGACGGAGCATGTAGAGGTCTATAGCTGCAAGCTGGAAGATAATTGCTTGAAAATATTGCTACAAAAATAAGCCATAAATCTCCACAACCAACCTCAGAGAATGTCATGGGAACAGGCCACATGCCAAGAAACAGCAGGGAAGGTAGAGCTAAAAGCTTACTCCTTTGCGTCCAGCAGCACTCCAGCATGGACTGTCCACTCCCAGCCCGGCTGGATGCCCAAGTCACATTTGTCTGGCCAGAAAATTGCATCATACAAATAGGAATAACAGAGAAGAGAATCAGACAGCACAGCATCCAGACTCTACAATATTTTAGAGAAAGTATTACACTAAATACAGTTTTCATCCACAGTTCAGAAAACTCCCTTGCTCTGTCTTTCTTTTTAAATTTTTTTTTTTGCTTTATTTTTCTTTTTTTCTTTTTTTTTCTTCTTCCATACAGTGTCATGTATAACTACACCATGGAATGATGGCTGGCATACAGTGTCAGGTTACAGCTTCTGTGTTCTGCCTTATTACAGATCCATAAACTTTTATTGAAATTCTACCTCCTTTGTTCATTTCTACAGAACTGTTTAAAGATACAGGTTATTAAACTGTATAAATACACTTGAGATGGCAAAGGTAGAGTTTGTATGAGCATTTGGAGCATCAAACGGGGAATAACCACATACTAAAGTCTGCAGTCTGGCCACAGTCCATAGGAGTTTATTTCCAGAGTGCACTGGCATTAGCCTACGTCCCTTCAACCAGCAGAATAGACAGTGCCTTGGCTTCAGCTTTTTTCGTAATATATTTTAGCCTTTCAAAATTACTTGTCATCCTTTTTTTCTACTAGAAGGCAATAAACAGCAGGTAAACAGCATGGTTTCTGTGTCCCTGGGTTTGAACTTCTCTTCCTCTCCAGCTTTTTTCTTGTGGCATAATCTGAGATATACACTAGCCTATCAAAAAAAGAATCTCTATAATTAGCATCCAGCATCAATATCTTAGAGGAGTTGCACAGTTCTAAACGTTATATTTACATCAGAAACAATGTATTACTCTCATTGTAATCTTTCTTAAGATCACCACACAAGTAAATATTTTCAAGTATTTTCAACACAAGTTGTTTTCCAGATATGATATAAAGAAAGCTTGCTGCAATGTTGCCCCTAAAATGAGCTAATTATAATCATATTGTAATAGACAAGCTGGTTCTAAGATCCTTTTGAAAAAATGATATCCTGCATACACAAAGGCTAGAAATTAACCTTCTTTGAAAGTTGTTTCTTTTACATTCATATGATGTCAGGACTTGGGGCTTTAAAGGAAAAAATCAAATTACTATAAATCTGTGACACTCATCGACCCTATAAAGACCTCATCCCTTTGCTCTGACAATACAAAATGCCTTTCCAGGGCATCTGCATTGTGTTTGTAGCTAGCATACTTTGATGTTTATTGGCAGAGTGAGGCCCTCAGATTAAATAACAATCTACACTTCTATCTTTTACAGTAATACTATATCATGTCTCAGTCTTGAAGAATAAACGTTGTTCAGGGGGCTGAAATTAAAAGGTAGTGGAGAATAAAAAATGTTGCTTAAGCCTTAAATGTCATGAGGAACAGTGATTTTTAATGGGAAATATATGGTTTTAGGGAAGAAAAAGTTGGCAGAGGTTTTCCTGCAACATAGCCATTTGATCCTGTTCAGAAAGACAGAAAGACAAACTGAGCTGACAGGTGTTTTTAAGGCCTTTAAAGCCATGTGTTGAGAAAAATATCAATGCTTGCGAAGTCTGCAGGCTTAAACTTGCAGTAGCAGCACTAAATTCTTCAGGGAATGAATCTTGCTGGCAATCTTCTGATACTCAGTCCCACTGCAGGTGGAATGAAGGAGAGCAATTTATTCTGACAGTGACTGCGAACTAAACAGTACATTTTTTACATCTGTAGTAAAACAAGTGGATGGAAACTGTTCCTTCCCCAGCAAGAGGAGGGTTAATAGCCCAGTGCATGCTGGAGCCAGTAGCTTGTATGCCACTGACTAACACTGCTTGCTAGAGGTCGGTAAAGAACCTAGAGAACTGAAGCTTGTGGAAATGCATCAGGGTTTTCTGTACCTGTTCTGTGTGTAGGTATTATGCTGTCTTCTCTACAGTAGGCCAAGTAGCATAAATGTGTAGATGTTAGAGGCTCAAAAGTAGGACAAGGAAGCTGCTGGGACCTGAACATGAGAAGAGAACAGTCTGTTTTCACCCTTACTGCATTTGCTTCTTTGTACCAACCTGAAATATTTTATGGCAGCATAAAGACAACGCAGAAAGGGAATCCTAGCAATGCTTATTTTCAAAGTGTCTTTCCTTCCCACTCAAAGTCCTTTAGGACTGATAAGTAAAAAAGCTCTTGTCAACCTTCCACTCTATTTATCTGGCTCCACAATGTGATATTCCTCCTTGCATCCTTCTGCAGCCTGCTGCTAGTTCTTTATTGTCTGAAGACTCACTAGGATTCTAACATCTTACTTAAATTGCTCAATGGAAAAATATCAGAATATTTCATTTCATCAGCTTGAAGTACTCTATTTTTCTAGCGTCGAAGCACTTCAATTCAGCTAGAATATTTTGACTTTAGCAAGATAACAAAATAGCCTAAACTGTAAGCACTGAAGTCAATGCAAAAAGGTTTGAATTTGTTGTGGGTATCTTTTTGAAGTATTTCATGTCATGAGCAATTTTGATCTTTTTATTCTGATTTTAAATAATAATAATTTTTTTTTTTAAGGGAAAAGAAGTTTCCCCAGCAGTTTGAAACAGAAATTGCACTTTTTGTCCTGTCTTAATAAAAATAGTTATTGTCCAACCACTGATTAATCATATCAAAAATATGATTACTTCCCCCAGAATTTAGTCTTTTGATTATCACTGACCACAACACGATACATAGATTGACAAGTGTTTGCAGAAGAGCTGTTCTCCATAGTCAATTTGCCTTTGATTTTAAGCATCATGGAAATTTGCATTTGTCTTTGCCTTACCATACTTCTCTTGGGTTTAAAACATTAGGGTCTTATGCCTCCTCTCTCATCTCAGCTGGGCTGATCCCCAAACCACAGGAAACCTCCCAGGACAAAGAGAATGTTCTTTCCCCTTTGTTTTAGTCCTGTCCCCACCATGTTGTCCACTCCCCATCACTCCTCTCCGTGTTTGGGGGTCCAGTGTGTGAGCCTGCCAGGCCACCTCTCCTCCCAAGCCCTGGGTGGGGCCATACAGAGGCAGGTTGGGTAACTGGATAAGCTGTGAAGTCCATGCCTGGCACCTGAAAAGTTTTGGTAATTAGCAGAATAATTACAGAGCTCGAGAGCATGTACAGGAGTCAAAACCAGCCGCATTCAGTGGTGTAACTTCTGTCCCAGAAGATTCTAGAGGTTGGAATTGACTCATGTGAAATTAGCTGTTGGCAAGGTGATTGATGTCATTCCAGTATTCCATAAACTGCTTCAGAACCAAAGCAGAGATTTAATTTGGTTTTTGTCCTCAAATGAGCAAAGCTGTATAGATGAATCACACAGGCCACCAGCTTTGTCTTACAGCTCAGAAAAGGCTGAATTTATATTCTCAGTATTTTATAGACTTTTCTCTCTGGAAAAAAAATAAATTGCTCCAAGAAGCAACTAGTAACGGAACAGAACCTATTATCTGAAGCCGAGAGGTTGACCGCAGCTCCTTCAGAGGGTGAAAAGCCCTTTTGCATGGGAGTGAAAAAAGCTGTATGGTTTTCCTCAGCTGCCTCACCCTCTTCTAATTTCATTATGACTCAATCCAACAAACTATATAAAATAAAATATTTTAAAACCTTAATTGTGGTTATAGCTTCTATGGAATCAGCAATAATGATAATAAATGGGACCACATTTATCTTTATTTGATTTCTGTTTACCTCAAGTCACTTTTCACACTAATAAAAAGTGTGTATGATCAAACAGCAGCAATTCTGAAGTAAATCTGGAAGTACTTAAAAATGCTGTAATTATTTTGCTTCCTAGGAAGAATTTTAGCAAGGCTAGGAGTTTTTGCTGTTGTTGAACACAATGTGTCTTCTTGGCCTTTCAAGATCACAAAAGCAAATGTCAAAGGGATATTGTAAGTTTTTGCAACTCAACAGTCATCTCATTCTCTGTAACCGAGATTTTCAGCCTGGCAGATTGGGATCAAGGGAGTCAATGTAGCCAAAGGTCTGCCCTGACTTCTGCAAGGTAATTCATGGCCTTTGAAAGAGGAATCAGCTGAAGAGTCAGGTACAGAGATTAAGGAGGGAAGTCTTTGGATAAAGATAAAAGCATTGCTTTGGTATAAAAGCATTGCTTTGAAATGCTGGTATGTCCAAAACCAGCCAAAGGTACTGCACAGGTGAGAGAACTATTAAATATGAAACTCTCACTAGAGAAATAATAAAGAGTTCCTTGGCTCATGTCTTAATGAAATCAGTGTAAAGCTGTAAAACTCCCTGATTGATGCCAAAATATCCAGCAGGGGAAAAAATGGGGTGGGAAGAGGGTGAACAAAAGCACAAAGATGTCCTGAAGGAGGAATTTTGAAATATTAATTCTAACAGGTATTACGTTAGAATCATACGTATTATGCTAGCCCGACATTCTCAAGTGGGCAGAAAACCCTCATGGCCAGCAAGTGGACCTTGCTCTGACCATGGAAAGGAAATGGAGGTTCCTTTGTAATCAATAGAATAGCAAGCTGGAAGGAGAACTCAAGCATCATCTGGTACAACCTTTTTTATCAAAAGCACAATCTAGACAAGATGGCCCAGCACTCTCTCCACCTGAATATTAACACTGTCCAACATACAATGAACATTGGAAATTCTTAAACAAAGAGAAAAAAAAATCATTTTTTTAAAATTTAAAGTTAAATTGATGGTACTTTTGCTGCAATTCATTTCTACAAATTAGTACTACAGAACTTAAAAATACTACATATATTTTGAAATATTGTATTTGTAAGCTTTCCAGGCTTAGAGAATGTACCTAAATTTTCCATTTTCCAATGTAAGGTTGTCATTAATGTAGAGGTGTGTCAACAGAAAAAGAATTTGTTGTACTTTCGTGTCCAGTGTTTCCGTGGTCCCAAGATGTTTTACATTGGATAATATTTATTTATTTGAAAATTTTGTCTTGCAGAAGTTTCTAAATGTTAACTAAATTATACATAATCTACCTTCTGTGTTGAAGAGGCAAAAAAAAATCCGATTTTAATTTTTAAAAATTTTCCCCCCAGTATTTCTAGGTTTTTTTCCATGACAGGTAAAAGGTGAAATTTTTTTTCAGTATCTTTAGCTTCTGAAAATCTCTAGTTTTGCATATTGTCTGATATCACCAATCACCTGTTGTTCAGCTTGGATCTCAAGAAAAGACAAGCTGAAATGTTTCCCCGGGCCAAAACAGATCCCCAAAAGATCTGTTAGCTCCTCTGCCTGCAAAGGGAAGACCTCTTCTTCTCCTGGGAGAATCCAGGTCCAAAATGTGGATGCTTGTGCTGTGCATCAGGCACTCCTTAGTCCTGCACTTCCAGGATGGAGCAGCTCCACGGAGCAGCTGGTGCATCCAAGGCCAGCCTTGCACAGTGCATTCAGCACAGTACAAATACATCCAGCTGAGTACATGTGCACAAGCCAAGGGCACAGCAGATCAGAGGTGCACAGTATCTCCAGACACCTTGTGCATGGTCTGTGCTGTTAATGTACACATCAGAGTTGTCCGGGGCTTCCAAACTTCTGGAAACTCCAAGTAAGTGGCTACATTCCTTTTCCGTCTGAGATCATTCATACACAATATCCACACTAGCTGTCATGCTGTTCCCTTATCTCGTGAATGACAGGCAGGCAAGGCAAGAGGAATTATTTATATCCATTATTTTTGTTTCTATTTTGCATATTTACAGTATTTTACATTACTGACGCTCAGGATTTCTGCAGAACCACGGGACATACATTTCCACAGGAGAAACATGTCCTCTGTTTACAGTAAACCCAATTTTTATCTCAACACCTCACTCCCAGAGTGCCCACGGGGCAAGCAGGCAAGCAGTAAATGTGGTATCTTAACATAATTATTTTGTCTCGTCTTTCAGGGCGTGACAGGAGAGCTTGTGATGCCTTCAGGTCTTCGTCTTGTCACAGTGAAGGAGAGCTGTGAAGAGAGCACAGCAGCAATTATACGTGAGCAGCTCATGCGGACACCTCCTTGCCCCCCCGTTCAGCTCTGCCCGGTTTCCCAGGCTGCCGCTGTGCTTCGAGCACAACGTCAAGTGATGCCACGGAGTCCCCGTCTGTTATCAGAGCAAGGATTGCTACAGGCTTCCCACAGGCCAGCGCCTCCAACTCCAGCAACAGGGACGTTTTCCAGGTGATTCAGCGACGCGTACAGGGAATTTGACAGCAACCAGCGGCAGGGCAGGCGCAGCCGAGCTGTGCAGGCCGCGGCGCGCAGCCCCACACGGGTATCTACCGCCCTCTAGAGGCAGCAGCCCGCAGCATCTGTTCCGTGGCACAGCTGCTGTCAGGTGCTGCGGCGGTTCAGGCTCTGCTGGCTGCCCCACCACCAACACACCTAATGGCTCAGGTTATACTGCTGCAGAGGTTGAATGCTCACACCTCCAGCGTTTCCCATCTGTAGAAACCCTGTGCGCCTGTCTACGGTGGGTACAAACCCACCACTGGTTCAGTGAGATTGTAAATTACAGATCTCTTCTCAGATGTCAAAAACGGTGAAAGGTAGCAGAGAAATCAGATTTCTGACTCACTGCTTACTGCACAGGAAAAAAAAATCCAGCGCACATTATGAGGTTGTTAGGTATTTCTTAATATTTTGCCTTCTTTGCTTCGGCCTAAATCACAGAGTCATTGCCCATGTCTGAAGGGAATTTGGGGCTTTTGCACGTTAATCACAAGATGGCAAAGTTTGTAAAGCCATTAAGAAAGGCAGCACATACATACAGAAAGGCATGTGTGTATGTATATGTATGTGTATATGTGTATATGTGTATATGTGTATATGTGTATATGTATACGTATACATATACGTATATGTATACGTATACGTATACATATACGTATATGTATATGTATATGTATATGTATATGTATATGTATACGTATACGTATACGTATACGTATACGTATACGTATACGTATATGTATATGTGTATGTGTATGTATATGTATATGTATATGTATAACCTCTGTATCTGACCTGCTCTGAGCTCTACCCTTCCAAGCAGACTCAGAATCTCATAGAACCCTGAACTGACATAGGAACCTGCAGGTTTTGCAGTTATTGTGCACAGAAATGTCAGATTTTTCAGTGTAGATGTGGAAATATGTTGCATGACTTTGCAAACCTTCTGGCTTACCTGAAGATGGTGGACTGGAAAACATTACAGGCACAAGAAAGTGTAAATGTACCATCCCTTAAACATGTGTAAAAATTGTATTAAAACTGATATAATAAAAAGATACCATGGTCTTAAATTTAAGATTTTGGGGTTTTATTTTGTCAGCAGATTCTGCTGCTGCAGCCCTTAAGCCCTCAGAAGTCAAGGTGAGCTTTGCTTTATGTTCAGAGTAGGATAAGAAGTAGTAAACAAGCTCAGTTATGATGTTAAGGCATGAAATTAATTTGGTGGACACAGACAGAGATGCCATGACTGGAAGGACAGAAAGGCTTTAAAAGAAGATGTATAATCCATAAGTTTGATTCTCAGTGTACAAGTATGCAATCACAAATGTACAAGAGTGCACTTCATTTGAACAGCCTCTGGTGCAAATTTTCAGTTACATCACACCTGTTGCCCTGATGATGTAGGAATTCATTATGGATGTGTAATCAAAATATGTGGGTCTGAAAGCATGGGTCAGAGGACTTTACCCTCCCTGTTCTCATAGGGGTCAGGAAGGTTGAAATGAAGGAGAAGGTAATAAACTTCTAGTATGCGTCTAATTTTTTAAATCTTTTGTTTTGCAAGGCCACAGAATTACGAAGTAGTGGATGCTGAAAGGCACATCAGGTGATCATCTAGTCCCACCCCTCAAACCAGGGTCAGCTACAACAAGTTGCTCAGGGCAGTGTCTATCTGGGGTTTGGATATTTCCATTGTGAAGAAACTACACTCTCTGCAGGCAACCTGTTTCCATTTTTTACTCACTCAAAGTAATTTATTTTTCCTGATGTTTAAATGGAATTTCCTGTTGCAGTGTAAAGATGAAACAGAGGATGATGATGTTGCTTTTACCTGTATAAGATATTTGTGAGGAAAAATATGCAAGGAAAAAGTGTATCCAGAGAAAGGATGCATATCATCACATCTATCTCTTTTGTGCTAACACTGTATATGTTAATTAGGAGTTCACTGTATAGTTAGGTAAGAGTCCTTCATGCTGCTGCTTCTGCACAAGTTATCTGTAAATGTTCATGCCTGAATCTGTAAAATCCTTCTTATGAGGTAGAATATGGTCAATATAAATACAAGACAGCACCTCTGGCAAGAGAGCTCCTAACCCAAAATTGCTCAGGATCTGGAGACTGTTGTGTGTACGTCACATGAGCTCTCTCTTCCCTCATTCCATCACACACACCTATTTCAGGCCACTGCTGAAGAAATGATACTTTGGGGTGGTTGAACCTTTGGTCTAATACAGAATTGTTCTTCCTTACGTTTTCAAAACTCTGGTAAACGCTGCACTATTGACTCAGTGTACTGTGAGACCAAGAAATCACAAATCCTGTTAAAACACAGCTTGAATCAAGAGATGAAGCAAGAGCCCATAATGTGTCCCAAAAAAGTAAACTCCGAAGGAAGGCATGGTGTTCCAGCCTGGGCAGTCTAAAGTGAGAGTCTTTCTGCAATGGCTTAAGGAAAGCTGTGTTTGTAGACTGTCTAGCTCACTGAGGTAATGGTTACAGTCTGTAAATGGTGTTAAATCACCATTGAATCTCAGCTTTTCCGAGGGAGGTTCGTTTTGCTGTTTTGCTTCAGACTGGAATTTCATTTCTTGTTAAGCTATTTTAAACACAGGGGATCTTATTATGATTATTGATAATCATTATTATCAATGCTCTGCAGAAGAATCTCACTAGGTGAGAACCCTTGGGTTACTCCCTACAAATTCCTGGTCTAAGATTTCCTAGCAGTCCAGGAAGAGGTGCTCCTAGGTTTTGAATCATGCTGGTTGTGGGAAAGTGTGAATACTGACACAAATCCTAGAAAAGAGAGGAAAAATCTTCATTAGGCTTGGTGAGTTCTCTGTGATTACTCATTCTGGTAAATACTGTGTGCCTTCCTATCAGATTTCTCTGCTTTTACTTCAGAAAACCTCAGAACCCTGGGTAAAAAGAGTGACTGCTATATCACCTATTAGAAGGGAATTCTCAGTTTGCTGCTCAAGGCCAAGCCACATCTGTAACATTTATCTCATACTCACCATTAAGAGAAATTTCAGCTAGACTCAGAGCCAAATAATTCAGTGACTTTGTCAACATCTGTTACTCAAGTGATGGAAGAAGAAACAAATGTGTTTCGATTAGGTCAATCTGAAGGAGTATTTCTATGCCTCATTTAGTAGTGTATTTCTCCTGTAATGGAGAATAGTTTGAGTCTTTTCCTAGACCATTTTTTTAGAGAAGAGATTAAACTTGGTACAAGATCATGGTCTGGTTAGGGGTATGGAATGCCAGATTTGCCACAAGACTTGATTTTATATGCAGATGCTGGAGTGGGGGTGTCTCCAGAAAGAGAAGGAAAAGAAAAAAATATTTTCTGCAAGTTACTTCAGAAAATGTGTTACAAATACACCTGCAGGCCTTCATTAATATGAATGACATAGGAAAACATTCACGCTTACACATACACCCACCATTAAGACTTTCACACAAAAAGCTTGAGTGCTCAGCTCTAAAAGGAAAAACAAGAACTTTAATTGATTATGACTTGTGGTGCTAGTTTAGCCAAAGGCAAAGTTGTAGTTGGGCAGGAAACAGATTGCACAAAACCGCACTTTTTCCAAGCTGATCACATGTTCCAATCAGGAAATTCACTTGGTTTTTGGTAAAAACTGCTATGATTTCTATGGATCTACAAAAAACAGCGATGTCCTGCTTATGCAGAGTCCTATCCATCAACAATTTCTTCCTTGCTGTCTCTTTTATAAATCATGTTCCACAAAATGTTAAATAAGTTTATATGTATGTATTAAAAAAATGTATTAACAAAACCCCACCAAAACAACAGAAACAAAACAAACTTTGTAAAAAAGGAATTAGAAAGAATATTATTTCGTCTTACTGGCATAAAACTGAAAATTACTTTTTAAAGGTCAGATTGCATTAAATAAGAAAAGAAATATTTTTTACAAAATAAATCTAATTTCAGTTTCCATCTAGATGAAATATGATTTGCAAAACCAAAATTCTATTGCTAGGGTCCTGCCTTGCATTGTTGACAATTCTCCACTTACAGCAAGGCAACTCTCTGGCTGCTTCTCTTACACCATTTCTATGGTGCTCTGACCCCACTAGACTTGCAGGTATAAATAACATTTTACAGCTGTGTGAGTACAGATGACATTCATTGAAGCCAGTAGAGGCAGAGCAAACTTGAACTTGCAGCACAGATTAGAGTTTCAAAGCAAAATTCTTCTTGGTGTCCTTTTATAGTGGGACAGATCCTTGCTGTAATGCCTTTGGCTCTTTAGGACTGAGTCCATCATGGATGACCTGTCTGTAATTTCAAACCTAGTGAAATGCAGCTTAGACCTGGCTCCAGCTGTGTCTAACACATCTGGTTGGTTAAACAGGAGAACAGAGGAGCAGGAACATAGCATCTTTATTTTATGTGATGCATTCCCCTGCATGGGGACGAAAGAGTTATCTGTGTGGAGACACGAGAGTTTAATGAGTTTCAGAAGGAAGGTGAATTTCTTTTAGGTGTATTAACACTGTTTTGTGAATAAAGCAGTTAGAAAAGCCAATGCAAACATTGTGTGATGTTTTATAAATCTAGCTTGTAATTGTTAACATATGAAGCACACTTATTTTACTGCAATTTGAATTGCACAGTAAAAACTTGATTCATGAAGGCATTATGCAATAATTAAGTGGGTTTTCTGTGAACTTAACCAATAAAAAAGTGCAGAAAGGACATGTCTGGAAGTTTCACTGGTCACTAAAAGTTCAGAAGCTGGCAACACACAGGTGTTCTTGAGGTATGAGCCAGTGCCCGCTTGCAGCAGGGAACAGTTTTAATGTTAGAAGTGTTTCTGAAGAGGTGTTTTTGACACAACCTTACACGCTGCTTCATGTTGTTACAGTACTTCAGGCAAATTAGGGCAAATATTGCAAGTATCAGGCTTTGCTCTATTTGTATTAATATGACAAAGGGAATCTGTGCCATGACCCCTCTGACTACTTTCTGTATATTTAAATATATTGCCTTGGTCAAAAAGTATCTCTTGGTATGTTGGCCAAATACCTTACATAGGAGTTGGAAGCACTGAAGTACGTCAGAGTTAGAAGTGTCGGCATTGCACCAAGCTTGGATATTTTTTTCCTAAGAAATAACTAACCCAATATTACTAGTTCTTTAGCTCTGTTAAGGCACTTAACTAAAAAGCCAATTATGGCTATGTAACTAAAAAAAAACCCTTAAAATAACCCTGTGGGTGAGGGGCAGATGTGATTTGTTATATCGTCTTACTCTTCTCTGGATCTGCATGGTAAAGGAAATCCCATCATAATTCAATTAGTGAATTAGTCATAAATGAGCTGTCTCCCTGTACTTGCAAATCTTCTCTAAGGCAGGGAAGAAGGATGGAAGAATTTCTGGCTCTGTTTGCTGCTGAAGCCCTGCACAAATCCATGAGGGTGCTTTAATGCCTAATACACCATCCCTTGCATTAGGAGTGTGCTAAGAGTACTTGTACACTCAGCTACAGCAGCTCAGCTGAGGGGATGTTGTTACTTGTTAGTTGGTTACGGTGCAACTACCTGTATCCAAACCTGGTCATAAATCTGAATTACTGTCTATCCTCTTTTGAAGAGACTGAAAAGTAAAAGGAAGCAAAAGCCTTTTTGTTCTGACAGTCGCAGATGCACAGGATAGAGAACACATTCTCAATGTGAAATACATTGGGTTCATCTTGTGCCAGTTCACCAGAGACCTGCAGTCCCACATGCTGAGTTCATCATGCCATAATGTCTCCCTTATTTACCGTGTTGGACAGTAAAGGTCAGAGGGTGGGAGGGGCAACAGGGCTGTGCCACCATGGTCCCATGGCCAGTGGAGTGGGACCAGAGATTTAGGAATAAAAGGAGTCTAAACATTTTGAATGTTTCCAGAGAAGCAACAGAAATCCAGGCCACTGATTCCCTTGGCTCTTTTGTGAAACTGTTCTGAATGCACTATTGCTGTGATTCATTCTTTTGCTAACTGCATGGGATTTATCAGGACACCACATCACACATAGTGGGTCTGCTCCTGTTCTGGTGACTCTGGGCATAATCTCAGATATTGTCTAATTGTTAGTTGAAGAATGGATATCAATGGCATAATTGCTGAGCAAAACATTCTGTTGTGTCCCACACCAATTTCTCGTAGAGGAAGTGATGCAGCTAGTTAAAACAGAGTGTTTCCCAGGATATTGGAAGAATTAACACATATAAGAATGGGAGAGTCTTATAAAAATTGTTCCAGAACCGCTTCATATTTAATATTAGCTATGTGGAGCAGAATTTACAAAAGGCTGAAATTGTGTAAGTGCATTTCTGCCCATTTCAGGTCCTGTGTCCAGTAGCCCATACCACTGACTTCCACAACACCCAGCTCCATACCCTCTCAGCTGGTACCTGACCCTGAAGCTACCACTTCCCCTGCACACCCACACTTCTCTTGCTGGGCATGTGAAGAACAGGTAAAGCCTTTTCTGTAAGGAAGCAGCTCCCATACAAGTCTCACAGGATTCACAGAGGTGAAGTGTCCTTTCACCTGCCTTTCCTGTCATCCTTACCTCTTTCAGGCACAAGGCAGCATTACTGGTCCTAGGGCTGCCATTATCAGGGGCCACTCATTAATGATGAACCTATTTTAAATACTTTTCAAAACTGAACCAGTTTGATGGGTTTGAAGGTATTCTTCATGTCACTCATAAGCCATACCTTTTGCAGCAAATATGAAACATATTAGATAAAGTTTATTAAACTTTTCTTCTGTGACCTGCGATATGTTCTCGCTTGTATTTTCAGCTTGTATTTCAATGTAGGTTTTTCTGTCCATTGCTGCTGTCAGAGCCAGAGAGGCATCTTCACAGAGAAAAATGCAGGGTGCCCACGCCCCCTGCCACT
Organism: Climacteris rufus; assembly: GCA_013398175.1. Classification (NCBI taxonomy): domain Eukaryota; kingdom Metazoa; phylum Chordata; class Aves; order Passeriformes; family Climacteridae; genus Climacteris; species Climacteris rufus. Next base: position 544,137 of record VZRZ01007689.1, read on the forward strand.
GTTGATTGTGAGAAATAGGGGACTGCAAAGTTTTGCCTGCACTTCCCACCATCCCCAACAGCAGACAAGGTCAGCCATGATGGTCTCTAGCTCAGCCTTAAAAACTTGGACAAAGAATTTGTAACCTCTCTGAGTAATGACTTCCAGCACTGCACTACTCTCCTAATTTTCTGGTCTGAAACATGATCTGAACAAAATATGTGTTTTTTCTTCTACTGAATAATTGAAAATACATATAAAAAATGTGATCTCAACATAGTATGTCAGTAAGAGCTTTAAAGTTTTGCTTGGTTGGTTTTTTTCCCCCAGAGCAGTCTAAGAAATTCATCCCACACAATTTCTACTGAGTACATGAGAAGGGGGGTTTATAAAGTTACTAAATAATAATACATGTGAAGTCACATTTAGAATAATCACAGAATCATTTGCATTGGAAAACAGCTCTGAGATCATCGAGTCCAGGCTTTGACTGAACACCACATTGTCAACTAAACCATAGCACCAAGTGCCAGGTCCAGTCATCACTTGAACCATCCAGAGATGATGATTGGGATTCTTGAACACCTCCCTGGGTGGTCAGTTGGAATGTCCTTAACAACCCTTTCTGTGAAGAAATTCTGCAGCTTGAGGCTATTGTCCTCTCACCCTGTCACCAGTTGCCTGGGAGAAGAGACTGACCCCCACCCAGCTACAATCCCCTTTCAGGTACTGGTAGAGAGCGATAAAGTCTCGACCCCTGAGCTTTCTTTTCTCCAGACTAAACAACCCCAGCACCCTCAGTCACTCTTCATATGACTTACTCTCTAGAACCTTCAACATCTCCATTGCCCTGCTCTGGACACACTCCAGCACCTCCATGTCTTTCTTGTGGAGAGGGGCCCAGAGCTGGAATTGAGGTGGAGCCTAACCAACGTGAACAATCACTGCCCTGTTTCTGCTGGTCACATTATTTTTTTTTTTCAAAAAGAGTAAAAAAATCAGTTCAGCTCTCTAACCTCACCTGTTTGTCACACTCTGACCCCTTCATTCCTGTCTTCCTCAATGTAGGTGAGGCATCCCCACTGGTCTTTTCTACACTCTCACCTCAGCAGGCATTGTGCAAAACCCCTGGAGCTCCTGCATCTGAAACTGCTTTCCAGTATTCATCTGCTTCAACTTAATTCAGCCTTCACTATGAGTAAATATCTTCTCAGTTGTCATCGCTCTCTAATTTCTCTTTTCTTCTGCATTTACTTATTGCTAAACTAACAGTGCCTGATAACTCTGCAAAAGTATTTTGAGATGCAGTACATATGAAAACTGTGATCCCACACACAATGATACCTTTGGGCTGATATGTTCTTGAAATTTCTGTCCTCAGTTCATAAATATGGGAGAAGTCAGGTATAACTATTCTATTTCTAATGGAGGGCCACCTGCCATGTGAACCACTCATAAGAAATTTATTGGAGGTACTTGTCATGGCTTTTTTCAGTCAGATGAGGGTAACATGAATCCACTTGGAGATCCTCTTGTGAAGTGCCCAGTGTAGCACATATTTTCCCTTCATTATATACAAGCAGCTCCCAGTGATGCTGATGGAAATTAGAGGTGTGTGCTCTTAAAGGAGAATATAGATCTACACTGTGCAAATTACTTCAGAAAACAAACTCAGTTTATGGACATGGACTGTGCAGAGCTGAGCAGCAGTATATTTCAAGCCATGTTCTCTGCATACCACACAGTAAAGGGAAAAGGGGCCTGGGGAGTGAGGGAGAGCGGAGATCTGGATTTTAAAACTACCTTTAATAACAACCATGGAGGATAAAACCTGCAGAGTTTTGACTAGCTTCAAAATCACTTCTCACCTCTGGTTTTCAAACCTCCAGCCCAATTATTTGTTTACTTGATAGTGCTAAATTCTTATTCTCCATTGTTATTTGCTTGCTAGTAAAGAGCCAAAAAGAACAGCAGTCCAGAGGTAACTGCACAACGAAATCACTTCCAGATGATAAGTCACACTCTGATGATGAAAGCAGACTTTACAGTTTCAGTGTGCCAGGTAATATACGGCAGTCACCCAGTTGCTATTTAGTTTTTTGTAACAGTATATACACATACTGTTGGGTTTGCCTTTTTCTTTTGAGCTGGATTAGTGTTGGCTAATACCACATATATGCAATAATTGGCTTGATTTCAATCAGAAAATCTCCCAAAAGGAAAGACAATTCCAAAGCATCTATTATTCCTAACCCCACTTCCACATAAATCATATTAATAATTTTTATTGTGATAGTATGTGTGCAGCAGTTTGAATAGCCAGCCTGAGGAGTCTATATATGCTCTCTCTATACATGTTTACAATGCCTTCCTTACATACATGACCACTTCATGCCTTTCCATGGGAACAGCTCAGGATGGGTGTCATTCATTTATTGAAAAGCCATTAAATATTTTGCTTTCTCCACGTGTTTAACATGTGGCCTAAATCCCTATTTACCACAGACCAGTCGATCTTGATCTTAAGAAAGAGTTTTAATTTAATTTGAGAAGTTTTCCATGTTCTTGATGACTAGTCTCCAAGCAGTTCACAAATGTGCATTTATTTTTGGATCACCTCTATTATTATGCCCATTTTACAGCTGGAATATAGCACAACAGAGAAGTGCAGTGATTTTGTGCTCGGTTTAAGATTCCTAATTTGTCAGGGTACTTACCATTATGTGATTTTTAAGATATTCAGAGCAGAGGTCCCATTGACTCCTGCTGCAGCTGTGAGTGCTCAGCCCTTTTCCAAACCAGATCCTGGAGTCTCAAGTCAGGTATCCACATAACTGGGAACGTGCAATTAGTGTCCATGGTGCTAAATTTGGTGTACAAGAGATACATGGCACAAGCAGGGGGGGATGCCAGTTCTACAGACTGGCATTCAAAAGCTTTCAGCAAGATAGTGGTTATTGTTTTCCACAATCCCTGAACTGTATTCAAAACACACCCTTCTCCCTGAAACAAATGAGTAGGGGGCTGAGCACCTCTCCTTACACAGTCCTGACTTATCTTGAGCAACCTGAACACGGGCAGACACATCCTCTGTGGGAAAAGAGTGTGGCTTCCTCTGTTCCCAGTGCATTGGTGTAAAAGGGGGAAAAATGCCTAGATAACTTCAGCTCTGGCACTTGCTAACTTTGCATATTTGCTTTGGCAGCTCACAGCGTTCTCTTAAGAGAGTGTTTGTAGGTAATTTCCTAGGTTCTTAATGAAGCAAAGTGGAAAAACAAAAATCCTGTTATGTGGCATCATATTAACACCTCTATGCCTCATGCTATTGAGGTTAACTCTTAGCTTCTCCATATGGACTTCTGCCCTCTAGTTAACAGGCTAATTTGTAGCAATAATGAGTTGCCAGCTTCTCTGTGGACCAGAGGAAGTCATTTTTAGGGACTGAGACCAGAGTAGTGCCGTGACCCAGGGTTCTAATGCTCCATTCTCTGCTCTGCAATGACCAGTGAAGGGGTTGTAGTGTCTAACAAATGTTTCCTCCTCTAGCTCTGTCTTACTGCTCTCTAACCATCTGTGTCCCATTCCTGTTCCTGCCTCATATCTGGCTCCTTGTTTCCAGCCACTGCTTTCTCTCTCAGCCAATGGTTTTTCCTGTCTCCCAGCCAGTCCCAATTGCTCATTCTTTCTCTCTGTCAGCCCCTTAACTGGGTTTTAAGTCACTATCCCCCTGGATCCCCATGCTTATCTTTCCACCTTCTGAATACAGCCTCTTAGCTCCAGGTTTTTGACCATGCGTGAAGTTTCAAAGCCTTGTCCCTCTTTCCCTGTCCCTTTTGATACCTGAGCTGTATTTCTCTGTCATCATTCTCTTCTACTTTAGTCCTCCTGCAGCCACAGAGCCCCCCGAGAAGTGCTGAATTACCTTCCACTGGGATAAAACCACCTATCATCATCTAGCGTCTCTCCCCTCCTTACTACAGCTACTTTTTTTTTTATTACATTCCCTTCAGGAGTGTCTACTTACACTTTTACTGTAAATAAGTGAGACATTTTTCACCCTTTAAGCTATGCTGCTCTTTCTGGAAGCAGTCTGTCAGATTAATGTGACTCAACCCTAGAGAAGCTAGCAATCAGTTTTTTAGGGAACATAATTTTATCTGTCTGGATAAATGTGTATGTATGTATTGTTAACACCAATGCTGTGATTCAGGATTGTGGAGCTTTTTGCCAGGCTTTCAGCAGGGGTTTGCAGTAAAGGGCTGAGAAGTGGGGTCACTGACTTGGTTTCCTTTTGAGCTACCTCTGAAGAATGCAGAACAGATATTCCTGCAAGGCTCTGTTAAGCCAGACACTTGAAAATAAATCAGTAGAAAAAAAGGGCATGGGGAGAAAGTACATGCTGTTGTTTATGGGGTTCAGCTTTAAAAAGTAATGCTTCACTGTTTGGGTACAGCAAAAAGCTTTTATCTTCAACACAAGAGGTAAGTAAATATGTATATATTATATATTTATGTATACATCTATACAGAGACACTGGTACAGAAATGGCCACAGCCCATACTACAGGTCTTATGCCTCATAATCTCCATGCTTCCAAGTTTAGACTATCAACCCTTGAAATAAGGGGAAGATTCGCACTTAACGGAGGAAGATCTTGATCACACTTTCATGTCAATCTTTCAGTTTGGTCTGTACTGAGCAGTGGACAGTACTGAATATGAGTAAAATTTTATCTTGCCTGTGTAGTTTTCCTATCACAAGCACAGGGAGCTTATGATAGCATGGTGGTGTAATAATCCCGTGTTTTAAAATGGTATCCTGTGTATGTTGCTCCTACCCTTTATGTGCATGTACATTCATAAATAAAGGCAAATATTAAAAAAAAAGTTTACTAGTAACAAGGTAATTAGTCAACCAAATGTTCCAGAACTGTCATAAGGAAGAAGAAATAGTGATCTCAAGTTACTTCAGCTCACTGTCAATATCAGCTCAGAGTGTAGTACAAAGCTAAACTATTTCATATGCTGCACATATGAAAACATTGGAGATGGAAAGTGATGAGCTCTTTATATGCCCCTTTCCAAATAAATTTGGAGAAGAGCTTAGGAGGTTAAGCAGGTCCCAAATGGCTTCTGCTGCTGAAATAGCCTATTGATGCTTTATTTTTCCCTTTAGATTTTCCACTACATTAAATATTTTAAACTACCAAATATTTCTTTCTAAAGGGGAATGGAATGAAAAGATGTCTTACATGATTTATTACAAATTCAGAGGGTAATACTCCTCTTGTAAATAGTTCTAAAAAAACCAGCATCATCAATTTAAATGTTGACATGCTTAATATTAAAGGGTCGTATTGTACCAAAAATCTTTCAGGGGAACTTCCTATGCAAAGGAGTTTATTTCAGTGGAAATTGATTGAAGTAGGGCTTCTGCTTTCCTGTAGCTGATCTCTCTCTGGGCTTAGTTTTGTGATTTCCAGTGCAACTTGCACCTAAATCTGATTTTTTGTGGGTCAAATTATTTCACTCCCTGTTTCATCCTTCAGGCTTCCATGCCACAGCCACCCTCATGCTGCAGGCACCTGGGCTGAAACCTCACCAAGTGCGTGCTGATGTCTGGGGACACATGGGTGCCACAGCACACAGGGGCTGACTTTGGAAGTCTGAGCCCTGACAGGACCTTAACTGGTGCTTGCCTTGTTCTCAGCACACACTATTCCTGCTCAGGCTGTCTGAGGGGGTTTGCAACAGTGAATGTGAGCAAGCACAAAGCCAGACCAAGTTGTGTGTCTTATCACTTGTGTATGGCACAGCCTTCCAAAGGTTTCTTTGCCCTCACAGCCCAGTTTTCCTTTGGCAGCTCACACAGACAGTGAATGACAGTCCTTCCAGAGGTGACTGTGTCCTGGCCACCTCCACACCCAGGCCAGCCTAGCAGCCTCCCCGAAGGGGCAGAGCGATGTGCATTCCTCAAATTGCAGGTTGTTCAAGGTTTAACACATCACAACCTGTAGAGAAGCTCTTATCATAAGCACAGGCTGGATTTCCAGCCTGGAAAAAAACCCTCCACACTATTTTGAGTTTTATGTTCTATTTATATATATATATATGTATATATATATAATTCTAAAATTTGTGTTTGTTTAGGGATTTTTTTTACCATTAAAAGCAGTGTTCTGGAAAAAAACCAACTTACTTTAGAGAAAATATTCAGCCTGTTTTCTGTCTTTCAGTTATTATTCAATATGAAAAGGATATTGTAAGTGCATATTCAGCTGAATATGCGGTTTGGCAGCGAGCGGCCATTCAGCTGCCCTGCTTGTGCCTCAGAGTTTATTCAGGTCATAAACGAGACATATAAGCATTTGAGTTAAGATTTATAGTTACATTAACTGTATCAGAAGCTTTTTGTACTTAATATAAAACACACTCTAGGAGCTCAACATTGCTTTATTCCACAATACACTCAATATTAGACATGTTACCTCCTGTAATTACTGACATTAATAGCCTGAGGAATAATGAAAAGTGAGTTAAATGCCAATGTGGTAGATGTAAATGGGACTTTATAGTACATGTCATTTGGAAATATTGTATGAGTCATTAAATTTATACTTAATAATTCATTTAGTAATTAAGCTATAACCCAACAAAACAATGTCCTCACTTTCATACCACATAGGTCAGATTTTGTTATAACATCAGTAAAATGGTTGCCAAGGATTTAATTTAAATACCATGAAAGATTCAGCCCAGTCCTGACAAAGCAAAAGTGAACCTCTGCAGACAAGTTTTGGGAGAAAGAGGGGACTGGGATTTGTACAGTTCTCTCCAACACCTCCCAGTGAGTTATGCAAGGCTTTAGCCAGCATTGCATAGGATAATTTTCTTCTGGAAAGGAGGCTGAAGTCATCAGCTCAAGCAGGAAATCTTACGCATATATCTTCAAGCCACCCTACATTTGCTAATTTGGAAATGTTGTTCTTATCCCAGGTCACTCAAATTATAATTTTATGTGTCATCTATTTTAGAAGCTCCCCCTTCCTCCATTGTTTGTTCATTTGCAAATGGATGTCCATTCTAAGTGTTTGCACAGAAGCAGCCAAGAAGTTGCTTTACAAAGGTCTTGAAAGGCTGGGAAAGTACATGACTGGCATTTCTTCAGCAAATAGTATCTCCAGAAGGAAGATACCGCCTGAAATGTTTAAGATGATGAATATACCTGTAATGCATATTTTTCTCTACAGTCTTTTACATCTATGTATTGATTAAGCTAACATCCAAGTGCATACAGTAAACATACTAGCATTCAGATGATCCTTTTTTAGCTTGATGCTAATAGTATGTTAAGGTGAACAAAGAAGAAAATAGAACCCATATTTACCTATAACCCTGGTCTATTTTGAGATCCCAAGACTTTTATGTTAATAATAAAAACACCAATAAATTCTCATATCTTTGCTTTTTAATCCAGACAGATTGTCTTTGAAGCACTCTTGCATTTCTTCCAACCAGATGTGTAATTCATGTTTTATTTGAAAGCAAATCTTAGCATTATAGAAGACACTTGTGCTACAGTAATAACACAAGTATATTTTCCCTCACTGGGTAAAATCTTCCCAGGAAAGTCTCCAGTCCCCCTGCCATATTCCAGTGCCTTGCTGATATTCTTGGAACAGCTTGTTTGGTACTTGTAAGTCACATCACTGATTTCATAGAGATCTCAAAGGAGTCAGTCGTAAAACAAAATTAATACAGTAGGTTTAAGCAGAGAGACCTCTAAGCCCCCAGCCTGAATTTCCAAAGAACACACCATAAGGGTAATGTTTAAATGCCAGTTTTAAAGAAAACTGCAATTTATTTCCTAAAAAAAATACTGAAAGAATCACATATGTGACTGTTTCTACTTGTACAAGAAACTTTATGCCTTTGTGTATATTGGAAATGGGCAAATGGGATATTAATTTTTGTTCTCTTACATCTTTATTAGTGTAGCTTGGACCTCTCATACAGCACAGAATTGAAAAGTAAACACTTCAGGGATTTTGAACAGTTCAGCTGTGGTTCCTATGACAGAAAAAATGCAGAACAACACGCATGGACAGTTCATTGGACCTTCCAAGTCCCTTATGGCTGGTGAAGGTGACCCAGCAAGGGCTCTTGATGCTGATATTTATTGGTCCTCTCTAGGGTGAGCTACCCATACAGGTTCAGATCACACAAGTAAATGACCTTTAGCCATCACTGTGAATCACTCCAACAGCAGATTTTCCCTCCACTCTCTGAACACTAAAGCAGCTACCTTGAGGCTCTCAGACATGGGAAGATGTTGGTGTGTGCCTTGCCAGGTTAGAGATACTGACAGCTGTATTTCCAGCATTTGGTATTGCCACCCATCTGCCATGAGCCTTCAGGATTTTACTGGCTGTGAAAAGTGGTTACTGCTGCCTGAGTAAAAAATTCTATTCAGAAGTGGGAAGGAGTTATGGACCTTCCTGCACCTGGAAGCAGACATGCGGAATTACTCACCTCAGAGGGACACAGCAGTTCAAGAGGTAAAACAGGAGGCAAAGCTGTGGCTGTCTTCTCTAAGGACATGCTCACATGGACTTTTGGGCTTCCTGAAGGAATATGGTGATAACAGTAAGGTAAATGCCTTTCCAAAGGCAATCCACCTCATTACTCACCTTTTTTCCTGTGTTTTCCAACCTGGAATAGGGTTGGTCTGTGCCATTTTCAGTATCTCAGATTTAGATCTGTGCTTTCCCTAGGGATGAACAGCTGTGGAATTCAAGTGGTAAGCCACCCTCCCACTCCTCACTTCCCATAATGTTATTATTGCTAATTGTTTCTACTGCAGGTGAAGCATCAGAGAGGATCATGCCCACTTGTGCTCACTGTTGTACAAAACACTGAGGAAGATACAGAAACATTTCACAAAATACTACAGTCCTACATAAAGTGAGTATGTGGTGTGGTAGTTAGAGTTACTATCCTCTTGGTGGCAGAATGAAGTCTACAAAAATAGCATACTGAGAAACCAGAGGATCACAGTAATTTGGGTCAATTTTAACTTCTGATCTATTTGAAAAGTCCTTATTAAAAAGATAAATGGCAATAGCAAAAATGCTGCCCTGGGAGCAGTTCAGATGTATACTAATTGCAAACAGCTCTGCACATCCATTATATATCATAGGGCTCCTCCTAGTGAAACCCTGCAGAAACAGTTGTGAACTAATTTTCCTCCCTTCCAGTATTTCCACCACATCCTGAACTGCAGTTACTTAAGGCACAGAGCAGCAGGAGGGTGCTGGGACATTGTTGGAGGGGGAAGGAGGGGGAGTATTATTTGCAGTTTTACTTTATAAACAAAATTTTTTCTTCAGATGCCTGTGTTTGGCTGCTGTTGGTTTCTGCGGCTTCTTTGCATGTACATGTTTGCCAGTTACTAATTGGACCCTCATAAATCAAATAATACCTCAAGGAACTTCAGAGTGAAAGCATAAGCTGCTAGAGTTTGATCTAACAAGACAATTGTCATCTTTTACAGAATATAAATCCTCTTTCATACTTTTTCATAGCTCCTACCCTCTCTGGAAAGCACAGCAGGTGAATTGCAAGGCAAAACTTGCCCTACAGCTTCTAAAATATTGCACTTTGCATTCATGCAGACAAATCTTTTATCTGAGTTAATTTATTTATTACTACAGCTGGATATTTGTTTTGGGTAGCAAATACAATTTTTGCAATTTAACCAGTTTTGCTCTAATGATAACTTCATGTTTGAGTCATAAATAAATGCCAACAGAGAAAACAGAAAATAAGGTCATAGGGAGACAAGAATCTTCATTGTCAGTGAGGTTAAAAATGGAAGAAAACAATCAAAGAATTTGATAGAAGTATTAAGAATTCATACCTTAAAAAATTCTGCAACATTTTGGTCAGGAAAATTTTGGAATCCTGATTTAATTACAGGACATGAAAGGAGTGTCACCCCTGAAAGGACGTTATTAAAATAAACTTTAAAACGTCCCTCCAAAATCTGCATTTTCCTACACTGTATTTGTATGAAAAAAAAAATCCTCCAAGCAAAACAAAAATACAATTAATATATTTGTCTGTCCATTAAAGAACTTGTCCTGCCTGTGTGAAATAGCATCTAAGTGAATGGGTTAAAGCAATATACTCTACAGTCAGTGCTTGCTAGAGGCACATCCTTAATAAGCATCTTCATGGTTTCTCAGTCCTCTTTTATGTGCTGTGCTTGGTTCCCTCAGGTATCAGGGGGGCATGGAAAAGGAGATATTTGGGATGGAAAGGTGCTGCAGTTTAGGAAAAAATGGACAGGATACCTTACACACATGATGCTTTTTATAGTAAAAGTTGCTCCTGTCCTGAAGCTGGGATAAGCCTCTGTGACTAGCTCTCTCCTGTATCCTGAATCTGACAGCATAACTTTCCACAGCTAATAAGCTGGAACTTGTGAAAAAACAAAAGGACTGTAGGCACAATGCTCACACAGTAAGAACCTAAAGCTAATGTCAATCCCACTGGGAAGGAATATTTTGCACTGGCACAGAGATCAGAACTACACCAATTATCTATTAATGTTTCAGGAAAAGATCCTGAAATAAATGATAAATTAAAACCTGGGCTAGAGTTGACCTCAAAGACTTCTCTGCATCCTTGTCTAACTCTGAGTCTTGTCACTGCTATTTCATTGTATTACCTGTGATGAATGCAAAGCTCCAATTGATGAACAGTTGTTCTTCCCCTACAACCAGGTATGAATCTGTTATGGAAATCAAACTGGTTATTTCTAGACTTTCTTGAAATGACTCTCTAAACACAGCTGCCTCACAGTCATGGTAAACATTCTTCACAAAGGCCAGTTTGCTCTACAGGCCCCAAGGAATGTGACAGCTTGATACCTGGATAAGCCTGGGCTGAGTTTCTGTTTCTACAGAAAAGCTGGAGTCTCCAGTGGATGTTGGTAAACAAACCCTGGAGCCATTACTTGATAGGGATCATAAGCTGTTACTCAGCACCTTGCAATATGGAGTTAGATGTGACCTACATGAAAGAGAATAAAAAATCCGAAAAGTATTTCAGAAATACCTGGGATGAATGATTGCACACAGAGCAAGCTGCTCCTGAGGTGCTGTGCTCAGTTATTCAGCTTTTACCTGTGACCTGACTTGGTTCACCATGCACCAGGCTGAAGTACTCAAGTATTCATAGCTGTTGATAGACACAAGACCTCTTCCCCAATGTCCACATATGTCCAGACTTCAGTGCAGGAATGGAAGGAAGGGTGAGAGGGAGGGAGAGCGGGACATTGAAGCTGTAATCCACTCCTGTTATCAAATACAGGGACTTTTGTCTCGAAGATGAACTCATTTTAATCTTTGGTCACTGAAAGCAGAGGCTAGGTTGATTCATGTTAGAAGCAGCATGCACAAAAGTCAGTGCTGTTATCCATTAGATAAGTATACTTAAAAAGTGTTTAGTTCTTCATTGCATAGAAGGGTTCATGTCTTCCCAGGAGTTCAGTACTAGAAAGGATATGTTATAGCTCAAAGTCTTAGAGCAAATGCCACTTGGTGAGGAGCCAGATCTCTCTGAACTTGCTGCTGCTTTTTGGGAGCTTCTGTTCATTTTTGTCATGGGGAGGCCTTGTAGGGAGTATTGGAAAGGACACAGGTAAAATGCACAGGTAAAGTTGTTGTTGTTGTAGGAACAATTCCATCTCCATGACTAAGACTGAACGAAATTCACTGATGAGTAAGATATTACTTGTTCTGGTGCATGATGGTAGAATTAAGCCCAGAAAGAATGTACCTGGAAACCTGGGCTTGACTGTGCAAGTGTTAGGCATGAAATGCCAGGCATGCCGGTGCCAGGTGGCTTCTACACTCACTTGGCAGCCCAGGTATGGCTGTGTTCTGCCCACAACTGGGCACAGCAGATCACCTTAGTGGCTTTAACACACTAGTTTGTCTGAGAGGACTTGTTCTTTCCGGGCACTGTGATCAACTTGAAGGGACTGTTGCCCCACAGGTCAGTGGAAAGGTTTTCAGGTTTGCATCCTTACAGGCAGACAAATATAATGACCCAAAGGAAGATCAGAAAGGAGATTTCTTAAATGCTTCTAGAGGTGATTCACTGGATCTCAGGAGGGACTACCGATACACTATTTGCCTTCTTTCAAGCAGATGGCACCATACACTGGATGAATAAGACTTGAATCTGTCTTTTATAACTTACTAGTTATTCTCAAAAATCGAGTGATTTACTCGAATGTACAGGAGAGTTAGAAATAAAAAATTCACTTAGTCCAATATTACCTTCACCATCAGAGGGGAGATAGGAAAGGAGTGAGTGAGAGGGAATCCTCTGGCATATGAATTACAATGCCTGCAGCCTCGCCATGACCCAGCAGAAAGACACAGTCTCGTTCCCTGTCACTGCAATGTCCCATCCCAAATGCTGCAGATGAATTTAATCATGCAGAGGCCTGAAGTACTTTCCAAGGGAAAAAAAGTTTCTGTCACTGAAACGAAAGTGGAAAAATCCCAGCACAATTAAGCTCAGAGACTTTCCTCCACCTCAACTGTTCACCACGCAAGGGTTATTCTAACCACACCTCACAGCAGTTTGAGAGCGGCTGCTGAGATGCTTCTTGATTTTAAATGCGCAACTACTCTTGAAGAGGACGGCTGGCAGACAGAAGAGGAAATGCGAGAGCTGTGGCTGCGGGAACAGCAGGGATCCGGCCTTGCTGAGTCACCACTAGACAACGGGATCACCCTTTGGCCCAGCTCTGGGCCAGGACCCAGAATCTGCCTGGTGGGCCAAAGGCTTGCAGCATGATGGTTTGGATGGGGCAGGCACACTGACTGTAATCCAGCGCCTGGAGAAGGAGTTTCCATTACCTGTCTGTTTCCTTCCCACCTAGGGGTGCTTTCCCAAGACCTGTGAAAAACCCCACGGCAGTTGGGGGTCACACCTCCCCTCCGGGACGGCCGCGGAGCATCGAGGTCCGACCCTGAGCCCCTTCCGGACTCCTCAGTGTCAGACGCGCACACGGGACACTTTGGAGGCTGGTGGCTGCTCCCAGAGCCATCTCTGGTAAACAGGAAGAGACGAGTACTGCTCCAAGTCTTAATGACTCTTAATATCAATCTGGAAAGAGAGCAAGACTAGGTTTCCCCAAGAAACACAGATGTAGTGCTCATGACTGCCCTCCCTGCAAATTCAGACAGCCCCGAGCACCGCGGGTGCGGGCAGAGATATTTCTCTGGCAGACAACTTTTTCCTACTGTGCAGTGTGTAGAAATATTCGGGAAGTAGCACAATAGCCTCTCCAGGCAAACAGCACGTTGGCAAACCGGCGGAGCGGAGCTGCCCCTCCATCCGGCGGGGGCTGCGCCTGCAGCCGGGCCCAGCAGCTCCCGCCCACCCCTGCCGGGACTTCAGGCTCTTGCCGGGAGAAGTGTCACTCCCAGACTCAAGAAAATATGTTTCTCTCTCCTGCTCTGTCCACATCGCTGCGGCGTCTACCCCCACCCCTTTTCCCATCGTCCTCAAAGATTCAAGGAGAGATGGAAAAAAACAGGCAGAACTGCCTGCGTTTGCTACCTTTGCTACTGACGCCAGAAGGGATTTAGGGATATTGCCGGCAGCTTATTTAGAGAGTCCAAAAGCACACCAAGAGCAAAATAAACGAGCAGGAAAAAACACGTTGTGTTTAAGCTCCCAGTCGGGGAGCACCAGTGCAGAAGCCGGGGCAGAGGCTGCGCTGGTTATTCCGGCAAATCTCACGGGGAAGGAATCAAGTCCCGCTCTCAGAAAAGGTCCGGGTTCGTGCAAGACACAACTAACGCTGAAAACATACACACATATATATTTCTACACACAACTCTCTCTCTCTTATATATGTATACAGAACTATTTATGGATAGTGCAATGGGAAAGGGCTGGCGCATACCGATCTCCTTACCTCCGGCAAAGAAAGCCGGGACATTTCTCAGCCCGGAGGCTCTCCCTGCTCCCCGGCAGCCGGGGCCAGGGCTCTCCTCTGCAGCGGAGCCGAGCAGGACACTACGCGCAGGATCCGCACCATGGTGCGTGGTGTCAAGGCAGAATGGGCCCGATGCCGCACCCCCGCTGCTCCTCCCTTTCCGTGGGGTGCTCCAGCTGGAGGTGAGGGATGGGGTGGGCAACATGAGACTGCCCGGTGCACAGCTTCCCTCTCAAAAAGCTGGCTTCTCCGAAGTGATAAAACCCCGAGCGATCGCCGATTTTACCCCGTTCACAGCAAATACTGCTTCACTTGCATCCCTTTCCTCCGGGTGCGGGCCACAAAAAGCACGGGCTGTGGGCCCGCGGGGTCGGGTGTCACCCCTGGGACTGGGGGGAGAAGGGAAAGAGCCGCTGTGAAAGCGGGGCAGAAGGGAAGGCTCACCCGCTGGCTTTCAGCCGTATTCATGTGGTCGCCTTGAGCTGGCTTTGGGCGGGTGTCACCTGGGGAGGTTGGAAAATGATGCTCTTGCAGGGAAGAGCCCGTGGGGTCCTTCAGAATCACGGCGGGGGTCCAACTTCACCACACAGCCTGGCGCCTGGAGCAAGCATCATTCATTCCCTGAGCTTGGCCTTTCCACGCCGATCCACTAACACAGAGCCCAGAGCCTGTAAATTCCTTTCCACACTGTCAATGAATTTGCACACCCTAACAGCCTAACACCTTTCCCTTAGCCCAAAGAGTGGGCACCTGCATGCATACAGCCAGATACGTCTACCTAAAGAAGATAAATTCAGTGTGCATTTGTACATTCAAAGAAAGTGCTAATCGGGCAATTCGAACACAAAAATTATATCTGACTTTTAATAAAAGCATTACCGAAAGACAAACTAAAAATAATTTTTATTATTTAAGTTACATACTCCCAATGTAATTGTACCTTTTTTGCATTTTTTTTCTCTGAAGAGTATGCTCAGGTGTTTTTGTAAATCAGAAACTGTACTTTATGTTTATGGGCACAGAAATACTGAAGGTAATAGGCACAGAGTTTTAAACATGAGAAAAACATCCCCAGTATTTTAGAAGGAAGTTGTACGGTGACTAATATAGGAAGCTGGTCTTGATTACGTATTTTGTCTCTTCTGCGGTGCTGTAACTGCAAATACAAAATGATTGTAAATTTACAATAACAGTACATTAATAATTCGGCTGCAATTATTTGATTATTTTAATTTTTTTTCCATTCAGAACATTACAATTGTTTGGTTTTGCAACTATATTTAACAGGAGTGGGATTTATAATAGATAAATTAGTTTTTTCTTTTGATAGTCACAATTTACTAGTGGAAGGTATAGGTTAAAAGCTACAAGGTAGAAAGGGCACCTCATTCAAACTGTATGGAAGCCCCCACCTTCATCCTAAATTGTGTGTGTAAAAAGAACAAACAAACCCTTCAAATGTGCAGAACAACTACATGTTGTTTGATTTTTTTTCCATGAGTGACCTTTCATCTTACTGTAAGCAGACGGTGTTCCTACATGTGAAGAGAGACATAGAAACTATGTAACTCATGCCGTGATATCCAGAGACTAAGACGCTGTTCACAAAATGATGTAAGAGAGACATCGGACAAAGATCTTCGGGTTCTGTAAAAAAAGCCGAGAACAGTTTCCTGAACTGCTGAGCAGTTGCTGAGTTCATAGTTACGGGAACTAATCGACTAACCTGCACCCAGGCCCCACCTGGGCCATTCCACGCTGCCTCTGCAAAATGACCAGCAGCAGGTCTTTGCAGCTAAAGGGTCACCGGCCCGGGTTAGGGCTTGGTTCCAGGTCTCGATCAGGGAAGCCAAGAGAGATTCAATAAATGTCGCGCTGACCTGCGGGGGAGCCTCCCACGGAGGGCACCTGGGATTTCCCTGATTTAGGATAAACCTCGGCATTTGTCATGGAGAGAGGCTCTGGAGCAGGGGTGTGGAAAGTCACCATGCAGCATCTCCAGCAGGGTCACATGGGGTCCTTCTCAGCAGCTGTTCTTGGACCTCTTGCCAGCAAACTTTCTCTGGAGGTGTCAGCATCACTTTTTCTCCATCACGTAGGCTTCCTACAAGTATACAGGTCACAAGCGTATAGGTCTCCTACAAGCAGCAGGAAAAGCCCACACTTCAAACAGGCCTTATGTTCCCCTGCCCCATTGATCAACATTTTCTGCCTTATTGGGCGCTCTGAGGTGAGCCAAAACGCCCCGGGGGCAAATGTCCCACACGGGGTTATCTCAAATCTCATCCCTGGTGAGGAGGAATATTGTCAAGAGGAAAAGTAGTAAGGCCGGGGCAGTGGCGGGGGCAGGTGGTCAGCAGCAGGGCCTGTGACAGGGGCCAAGTCGGTGGCACTGGGATTTCCCGACGGAGCCTGAGCCGCGGCCAAGACCAAGCAGCCCCTGTGGAGCGTGGAGCCTCCCACGGCTGCCGAGACCATGCTTCGGTGCTCAGCACAGGGCTGTATGCACCAAAATCCCCTCACCTTCCTCCCTCCAGCTTCCCTGCTGGAAGCTGTTCCAGAGCACTGTGTGTGAATCGGTTTCTTGCACACGGGGTGAAGAAGCCGTTTCGGGACAACACATGGACTGTAAAGGCCGTATCCGGCTCTCCAGCTTGGGAATTCCCCCCATCGGGACTCATTTGTCAGGAGCGGGGCGCTTCTGCAGCCCAGGCGCTGGTCCTGCTTACTCCCTCTCCCTGGGCCGTAGCCGGGATATGGGTTTGGAGCAGCTGCAGGAGGGCACAAGGGATCGACCCGACGTCCCGGGCTGCCGACTGCGGTCCGCCCTTCTTCTGCATCCTCCGGGCTGCAGGCGTCCCTCGGAGCCGGATGGGGGTCCCGGAAGGGAGGTCCCCTTGCCGGACACCAACAGTCTCTGGGCAGGGGGCAGCGCTTGTAGAAAAAGGGGTATGTGTGCAAAGTCAGGGCACGACAGGGAAGCCAAAATGCCCCTCAGCACCGCGACTGGCGTCGCATCGTCCCTGCATTACTTGTTATCGCTGCGTTTGGCAGAAAACCCACGGAGAAATCACTCTGAAATGTCGTTTTCTGAGTCCGTCAGAAGCCCGAGGGGAAAAGAACCTCCGCGTCGAGCGGCATCTGCTCTTCCCGGGACGGGACTCCCTTTTAGGCGAGCAGTCTCCTCGCAACAGTGTTCTTCTCCAAATGAAATAAAATTTGTGTGTTTACAGCGCTATTCTGCATTAAATGTTGGGGCACCTCAACGTTGCAAATGCGCTGGGTGGGTTTTAACCTCTTCGTTATCACACTGCAGCTGCAGGAGAGAACCATTTTGCAAACGAAATCTAGAGAGCGACAACCGGCCCCTTTGCCCTGCCTGGCCGGGGCCAGCGGCTGCTCGGTGGGAGCGGATTTTCCTGCCCCGTCCCGCCGGGCTCCCGGACCCTCCCGCCCCCCGAGCTGTGCCGCCGAAGGGCTTCTGGCGGAGGAGCGGCGGCGCGGGCTCTGGGGATAACTGCGGCACGGCACTTGTCTGGTTCGCAGCGCTGGCGGTGAAATAACACTTCCATTTCTGTGCGTGGGGTCAGGCGGGCAGGGTTCGACTCCGCATCTGCCGTTTAAAAAAACCCACTGTGTTTCATCGCAGAAACTTTGAGCAGTAGAAGAAGAAACTTTCGTTTACTTTATGAAACCCCGCCACTGATAGTGAACTCGGCGCCCGATTATGTCTTTGCTATTTCATGTCACAAATAATTTGTTTTCACGCACATCAATAGTGTCACCGGCCCTCTGGGGTTGACATTGAGCCCCCTCTGAGGACCCGCGCAAGGCAGGAGGGGATGCACAGGGGGAAAGGGCTGCTCGGCTTTTTCTTCGCGTCTCCTTTTGTTGTTGTTGTGGGTTTTGTTGTTGTTGTTTTTCCCGTTTTATTCTCTCAACGAAAGAAAACGGAAACGACTGAGTTTTTTTCCAGGCAGTAAAATATTAAAATAGCCACACACCTTTCCTTGTAGATTTTCTCTCTTCTCTTCTCTTCTCTTCTCTTCTCTTCTCTTCTCTTCTCTTCTCTTCTCTTCTCTTCTCTTCTCTTCTCTTCTCTTCTCTTCTCTTCTCTTCTCTTCTCTTCTCTTCTCTTCTCTTCTCTTCTCTTCTCTTCTCTTCTCTTCTCTTTTCTCTTCCTCATTTCCTACTGTATCAGGGAAAAAAAAACCAAAACAAACCTCGGTGTTTTGTGACTATGTAATGCAGGGGAAGACACGGTTTTGAAGGAAAACGCTAGCAGTCTTTTTTCACTCGGGTCAGCAGCCGCGTTGTGTGAGCCGCATGACACAGATGTCCCCACCTGCAGAGGAACCTCAGGTCATCTCGGAGGTCCAGAGCAACAGGACATCAACGATCCTAATGCATAGGATGAAAGTATCCGTGTATACATTTTTGGATAAAGTGTTTTTGCACAAGTAAAGCTATAGGAACTGGAAACACTTAAAGAGAAAGGATCGAGAGAAAGAAAAGATGCACTTCAAAACCCGGCCTGGAAGGATCGTCACCGTCCTTGGGACCCGAAGACAAATACTTAGGGGGTCGGGTTAACCCTGGGAAAGGATTCACACAGATTCAAACAAGGAACACCTCCCCGGCGGAGGCACCTGCGGGAGCGCAGCCCGTGCCGCTGCTCGCCGTCCCCTCCCCGGCCTCCCCAAACCCCTTCGGCCTCACTCCGTGGGACTGCACGGCCGCAGCGAGGGAGAACCCCGATAGGAGCCAAGGCCTCCTCCACCAAAGAGACGAGGGAGGGGAATAATTATTCTTCCACTGGAAGATATTCATTATTATAAATCGTCAGGCAAAGTAGTGTCGTGGGGTGTGCAGGAGAGCACCCCAGAGCCGCGCTTGCCTTATAGCTGCCTTTCGTAACACAGAGCCAGGGGGAAAACTGGCATTTGAGTGGCCGTGCAGGCGAGTCCCTGAGCTCCCCGTACCCTTAGGTGTGCTGGGCTCCGTCGGCACAAGAGGGAGCTGGCGGCCGGCCACTCCCGCTCTGCTCGGCCCCCTCCCCGGCATCGAGCGAGGAACCACCAGCGGCACCCGAAACGCTTCTCGGTGCAAGCAAACGGTGCTGTCCCTCACCTTCGCTGGCAGCGTGTTCCGGGTCCCCACGGGAAGGGCTCCGTCCTTCCCACTGCCGTGGCACAGAGCAGCGAACCTGCATCAGTGTGTGACCTCAAACGAAAGCCACGAAGGAAAACAACGCCTTTCGAAGTCAGACTTGCTGCTGTGCGTCCAGGAAAATGACAGAGCTACCAGGACTCTCAAACTCTGCAACTCTGGTTACTGGAAAGCAGCTCGAAAATTTGATTATTCCTGTAGGTGGCACTGGTACTAGGTGTTGCTGAAGCGAAGGCAGAAATGGAGAAAATTGCCTAGGAATTCCCAATTGGTTCCTATAATTTAAGGCAGAACAATAGAGTTATTTTTTTCATTTACTCTAAATTCATGTAGCATGTGACAAATGAAAACCCGATTGCTTTACTAGAACAAAATATGCTTTTAAAATCTGGCCCTTGTAGCTTTATGGTCTGGTCCACGAGAATCGTCTATTCCCCTATATGTCATTAAACAAATCCTAGTGCAAATAGAAATTAACTCAACACCGCTCATTCAAGTCAAATGCTTGCACCAGGAAAGCCCTAATGAGACACTGTCTGGTTTCCAGAGGGGTTGCTAAGAACGATTGGCGGCAAAGTTATTAAATCTGTCCAAGCAACTAACACATCATTAAGACACCTCGCCTAACTCTCCCAACCTCTCTCTGAATATTCAAGCGAGAGTGAAAGGGGTATGACAGTGGCACCGGTGCCATGGGCCGGGTGGGACTCCCCGCGCCGGGTAGCAGGACTGAAACAGTCCCGGATCTCGGCAGCGGAGGGAGGCGAGGAAGGGTTTGACTGGGAAACTCGGTCTGCGGGGATG
Source organism: Climacteris rufus (assembly GCA_013398175.1). Lineage (NCBI taxonomy): Eukaryota > Metazoa > Chordata > Aves > Passeriformes > Climacteridae > Climacteris > Climacteris rufus. The sequence continues at coordinate 564,114 of VZRZ01007689.1, forward strand.
TCGTTAACCCCCGGCCTTTCTCCCGTTTTAGCACTATTGCTCGTTTATTTCACCTGCTCATCCGTCTTCAGCGTCTTCCAGTGAAGTGCAGGCGCATGCTCTTGCCTTCACTGCAGACGGTCTGTAGGGACCTGAGACCGCGGGGTCAGCTCCGACAGGGTTACCGGGTCTGTCGGTCTCCTTTCTCTTGGGAGTGGGTCAAATGCCCGTAGTCACAGTCCACGGGTCTTTTGAGTTTCTACAGACCTTGCCTTTCTCCCGCCAGGCCGGGAGACGGCCCCCGCGGTGTCACGGACACCGAGAGCCCCGGCCGCGCCGGACGCGGGGAACCAGCGGGCTCCCGGCGGCGGGAGAAGCTGCTCGGGAACGAGCGGGGGCCCTGCGCTCCAGCCCAGCCCCCGACACTGCCCGACACCGCGCGGGCGTTTCCTAATCGCTGAAGATGAGCTTCCCCGCTTCTGCACGCCAGGGAGAAGCTTTGCAAGAGGTTGGGTCCTTATACTGAAAGTAGGACACCTAAAAGCCGTCTCTTGATTTCTTGCCATGTTCCGTTTTCTTCAGATTTTGAGTCTGTGATGGCCGAAGTGACTCCAAGACCTGATTGTATTTTGCCCACCACCGTCATAAATATGTTGGGAATGTTCAGACATGTTTGTTTGTATCATTTAAACTTTGTGAAACAAAATTTCATCCTATTATGTTTCCATTCTCCGTCTTGTCTCTGAAATCAAATCAATTCTTAAATTTGAAATCACACACACACACACGGCACAGCTCACTCCGCACCTTTCAGCTCTTTTGAGAACAGGACAAGAGGAAAAAAAAAACAAAAAAAAAAACAACCTTTGTGAGAGTTTCGGAGTTGTTGCGAGTATTTCCGTGCAGGTTTGAATATTATATTAATTAATTAATTAATGTAAAAATATCCTTCCTGGAATCACGAGTACATGAACGCAGGCAGTTTATTCAAACACAAATGTCGCTGATTTTTTAGTGAGCGAAGATAAGGTAGTAGGCAGTAACAAGAAAAGCGACATCTACCAACGACGGATCGGCAACTTGTGCCAGGATCATTCTCAAAAAGCCCTTTTTCCCCGAAGAGTGGACAAGAGTTTCCCCGACAAGTGGAAAACAAAGCCAGACCCTGCCCAGAAGGGCGGGGGCCGGGGGTCGCCGAGGGGTTAGGGAGCTGTGGGGGGGCAGCGGTCCCTGTCTGCAGCCGCTCGCCGGCTGGAAAGGAACTCTCCCTGTGAAAATCCCCCTTCTCTTTCGCACAAGCGTTTGCCGGTTCTTGTTCCAGGCTACGCGGGGGGGTCAGCAGACCTGAGAGCTGGGGGTCAGGCCGGGTATTTTCAGGCTCGCAGGCTCGGAGGCGGAGCGGGAGCAACGAGGTCAGCCAGGACCGCGAGCGGCCACGCACCCTCTCCCTCTGCCTGCTAAGGCACGGTGCCCTCGCTAACCTGCTGCGCTCAGCTATCCCGTGGCGTAAGGAAATGCACACGGCAGCCAGTGATGCGTGGAGGCCCCTTTACCCTGCGTTTGGGTCCTCGCAGAAAATGGGAATGAGCCCGCGAGATCCCGTGGGATCCACGTGTAGGAATAGCTCTGTACAAAACGAAAGCCCCGTTTCAAAGCTCCGTGGGTGTCATCTCTCTCCATACCACACACCAACTTCCTTCCGGGACCGGTCACCTCCGAACATAACCCAAGGTTGTCGCTGGGTTGTCGCTAACTTTCCACCTGCCTCTGCCTGCCTTTCAGAGGCGTCCAAAATGTCCTCCGACACCCCCACCGCGTTGTCCCCTAGCCCCTGCTCCGGCTCCAAGATGCTCTTTGCCCACCAAACTGTCCACCTCCTTTCCGGGGATGGATTTCACGGCTTTGAGCTGCATGGCAGAAGATGAGGGCGGGGAGGACAGGGCAGCTGTGACAGTCCCTCCAGCTGCCGCACCACTTCCGTCCCCCAGACCTTCTCCACGCCACCTCGAAAAACACGGCCACCCGTCTACATATATGGCAGGGGTGCTTTGTCCTTCGGGAAGGACCAGGAGGGACTTCTGCTTACAAAATACGTTGCCATGTGAACATCCTTGTGCTTTAACAGCCACTCAGAAACCCACTCCCCTCGAGGAAGGAGAGTGGGTTATCTTCCTTCCAAAAAACCCCCAAATCAATAAAAATCTTTAGCTTCAAAGAGGGGTTAGTGGATGTGCCACGTTGGATTTACCTGGTTTCTTCCTACAAGGAGAGAGCGGAGGCATCTGAGACGCAGAGCGAGGCACAGAAAGGCCTCATGAAAGCGGCTCTGAGAGGCAGAGCCGGACGCGCCGAGGTGAGCACTGCAGCACGACGGAGCCCTGCCGGAGGGGTGGGATACCGCAGCGTCGGGACTCTCGTCTCAGCTTCGGGAGGTTGAGCACTCTCTGGAGGCCTCCCCCGTCCCAGAAAGCGTCGGAGAAGGCCTTCATGGGCCGGGGGGGTCAGGCGCCGCCGCCTCGCCGGTCCCGGCCACGCACCGGGGCTGCTGCCGCCGTACGCGCGATTTGCTGCGGGCAGCTCACGCCGAGTACGTTTTGTGGGGGAGAGGGCGAGAGAGCCGAGTTTGAGGGAAGGGAGAGGAAGGGAAGCGCCTTTGGCTGCCCTCTGCGAGGTGTCGGTTTCGGGGGGAGCAGGGGGAGGCAGTGACCCCCGAGAGATACCGGGTGCCCGTACCCGCGGTCCGGCCGCGCGGTGTGTGACGGCATCCCTCTCGGCACGGAGGGAAAGGAATGGGAAGGGAAGCCCGGCTCCAGTCTGGCCCTGGCTCCAGTCTCTTACAGCTCCCCACCCACTCCCGCTTTGCTTCGCCCGGCCGGGGGACCCCGCGGTGAGGGCGCGGGTGCGTGCCGGGGCAGCCGCCGGGGCAGCCGCCCCCTTCTCGGGGCGAGCCCCCTGCCCGGGCACGCGTGCTCTTCCCCGGGGGAAAAGCCGCGACCACCCGTTCCCCGCCCTTCTCTCCCTGCCGCCTTACCCCTCCGATTCTTCAATGATTTCCTACCTGAAAAAATTAATCTTTTTGCCAGGCAGGTCAGAGGCAATCAACAGCCTGTTGTATATTATGTTTTCATACTCCTCTCGGCTCCCCCTGCCCTCTACCGACTCACTGTAGATGTGACCTTTGGTATTTCAGCCCACACTCAGCAGTTGAATGGAAACAAGTTGAGCACGTTCACTTCTGATAAACATTATCCTTAAACCACTGGAGACCCGAGCAGAGTAAACGAGCTTTTCCGACAGGACCACATCAGGAACACACATTGAGAAAGGGAAAGAAACCAAATATCCAGGAGATCAGAGGCGGGCTCGGGGCTAGAGGGGTGGGAGAGGGAAGGAGGGGGAACAGACAGGTTGGAGGACACGGCGGAGGAGGAAGAGAAGGACGCAACTGTGAACACAAAAGGCACAGATGGGAAGAGAAACTGCCCGGGCGGCGTGGGAGAGCAGCGCAGGGTCACGCCCGAGCATCCCAGCAACCCTGAGGGAGCTCTAGGGGCACCGAGCGGGTCCAGGAGCGGCGGGGTCGAGCTTACGCCACCCGCGCTCCCGGAGACGGTCCCCGGCCACGCCACTGGACCGGGCTAAAGCGACGAGAGCCCCGCGTGTTCAGGGCGGCCGGGGCGGCGGGCAGCCCAGGCCCCGCCGGGGACGGACACGTCTGCAGCGCGGGCAGCCTTGTCAGGATCCCGACAAGAGACTCTGCTTCGACAAGAAATACGCTGTTAAAGCGGATCGGAAGTTTTACGGACTCATACCCCCTTTTATTGTTTAATTACATAAATAAGTTAATTAAAGGCTGGATCCCACTAGTTCAATGCCTCCTGCCTTAAAAATAGCCAAAGGAGGTCAGCTCACAACAGCTAAAGGGGTTCTGGCTTCAGCAAACGCCTGTGAGTACTGCCTATGCAGAATGCCAGCGCTTTCGGACAGTGGCATTTGAGCGGGCGTGAGGAGTGTCCCTTTTATTAGAGGTAATTTTATCTAGGTTGAGGAAGGACCACAATTTACAGGTGTGATATTTCGAAAGGGCAACTCACATTTCTGAGGTCACCACAAAACTGCCATAGAAAAGTTGCTGTTGTGGCGTTTTGGTTTTCTTAGGGATTCTTCGTGGTTTTCGGTTTGGTTTGGGGTTTTTTGTTGTTTGTTTGTTTGATTTTGTTTTTAATCCGCGTGGAGAAGACAGAAGTATCCGCTGATATTCCGATCAAGTAGAGGTACCTGCAAAAGAACCTCGACCACTTTCTTTTCGCTACAAAACGTCTACAACATGACGCTAATTTCTGGGAGATCTCCTGCAACACTTTATTTTTTCATAATCAGGAGTGTTCATTGCGATATGTGCAGGCTCTGAAATCTAGCTCAATTAATTTTTTTCCTAAAAATAACTTACAACATTTCAATTAAAATAATACCGATACAATCTTTATACACACCAGTGACATAAATTTTGTGGTTTATTTGCTGATATTACGTGCACTGGCATCACTACCTTATTTCTTTTCACGTTTTATTTAATTTACAGAGCCTGTGCCTTTGAGACTCTATTAAAAAAAAAAAAAAAAAACAAACAAAAAAACCCCAAACCACAACCAAAAAACCAAACTAAAAAACGCGACAAAGAAGAACCTCTGGAGAATAATACAGAAAAAAACCACGACAAATTCTTAGCTGGAGCTGAGAGCCCATGATCTGTGTGCAACATGATGTAACATAGGGCATATGTAAGACGCACACACACAAGCTCGGATCAGGATCCGTACACCTAATGCCAAACCAAACATTTCTTCCACAAACGCGCCGTGACCCACACATTCTGTAATTCCTACCAGCTTCGTCTGCCTTTCTTTTGATTGTTAATATGTAATATGCCTTTGATAAAGCTGAAATCAGCTGCGAGGCGTTGACATTTTACGGTTAAGTGCGGTGCAATATTTAGTCTGGGGATGAAAGCAAAATCGGGACCGGTCTGCGTTGGTCAGGGAGCACCAGCATCCCGGTGCCGGTCTGCGGTGGCCGGAAAGCACAACATCCCCGTACCGGGCGCTACAAGCCCCGTCCCGTCTCCTCCCAAGGCAAGGGAAAACGCAGTCCGTTTCCTGATCGGTTAGCGATTTCCACCAAAAATGACTCAACTCTCATCGCTCACGGTTTTCTCGCACTTCGCCTGCGAACCATTCGTTAGCGAAATGGTGCTTTATTATAACGAGGCGATCAAACTCGCGAAGAACTTCCATCCCGCATTCACAAACTCAACGCCGGGAAACCGTGTGTGTGTCAGGACATTGCTCTGCTTCATTCGGGGAAAGGAGGAATGCTCTCTCTGCCAGGCTCGAAGCCCCCTCTCCGGCTGCTTAGCCCGGGATAAGGGCCAGAAAGGGCGGCGCCGTGCTGCCCGCCGACCGTGCCCCCGGCCCCGCGGAGCTGCC
>VZRZ01007689.1:574387-653286 GCA_013398175.1 Climacteris rufus
CCACCGACCCCCGCCTCGGCCGGGCCAGCGGGCACGTCCCGCCTCCGCCCCTAAAGCCGCGTTTTACTCTGTCCGCAGCGTGCTCTGTAGTCAGGGGAATAATTTGAAAATGAGCTGTAATTGCTTCCTACATTAAGCATTTTTAAACGCTTAAGTAGACGGCGAATTTCCTACGTTTTAATTACAGCACAATATAACTGTTACTTAATAAATCTCTGTCTAAATCTTTGTACTTGCTAATCAAGTCCCATGCCAGCGAAAAAGCTATAAAAGGTTCAACTGTTACTCGTTGGGAAAGCACAGGTTTTGAAAACGTTTTTTCCGTGTGATGGAAACATTTCAAAATGCATCAGAGGTCTCTTAGACACACTGACTGCCTGGCCACGCATTTGTTGCACTTATAACCAAGTCGAAGAAAACCCATGATCGCTGTTTAGCGTTTTTTCCGTTCAAAGACAGAGGTTTTGGACATATTTTCTGAGTTCTGTGTCTGATTTTAGATTCCGTGCCTCTTGTAGCTCGTGTTTGGTGGTGAGAGTAGCTGAATCAGGCCTTTTCACATTCAAGATGCAGAGCACAAACTGGGGGAACACTTGCAAAGAGTTGAATTAGGCAGAGTGACAAATACTGTAGACCCACAGCCACTTCATTACATATATTGCCTTCTAAACAATACACCACCCTTGATGCTGTCCTATTTGTTTTGTATTACCTTTTTCTATTATCCCATTATTATTCTCTTCATTTCATATCACAAATAATGTGCACTGAGTATAGCCATGACTGTATGGTTAGAGACAGAATTAGAGTTAAATTGAGAGTTAATACTCCTTCTACAATTTTCTTTAAAAATGAAAACAAGTGGTAACAGTTTTACTGAAAAATAATGGCTATAGCTTGTCACTATTCTGTAAGAGCAGCTGTACTGCGGCTTCATTGTCTTAGGTTCCAGGCTGGGCCTTCTGCACACAATTCTGCTGCAATATTCACAGGATCTTGCTCATAGGCTATAAACCATTGCCTCTGATGGATCTCATTTACTTCAACAGATGTGTTGAGGAACAATGTTTTGTAAATTGGGTTATTCTCAATGCTAGTTTGGAAACAATTTTTATCTTTTCTTTTTTGTTGTTTTTTACTCTTTCAATATTTATGATTTCATCTTCATAATATATCACTGTTCTGTTGTCAAGTTTTACTTTTAAGTTTTGTTCAACCTGAAAGATCACCTGATAAATGTAATTTAAACATACTTGCTATTTAAAAATTGAGAAAATTGCTATTAATAAAATGGAATTCATTTACCAAAATACATTGTCTAGAGAGTTTAAAAGGACAGAAAAGCCATATTCAGAACCCTGCTCTCTAAAAGAAGATATAGAGGAGGTTCTCCTCAACTCCTTCCCTGTAATAATATAAGTAAACAGAATTTGGCTTTGGAAAGTTCCAACATATAGAAGCAGTCTCTTCATGTAGTACTCAGAATTGTTTTCCCGACAATTCATTCAAATTTGCATTAATTGCTTTGTCTGTCACAAGTTCACTATCTTGCTAATTTAGAATGTATTCAGAAAAAAAAATCATGCTAAATAAGGATGGGAGAATGTGATTTTTTGCAGTTTTTGCCACATAGCCTTTGCCAAAATATTTGTTCCAGACAGTGTGAAGTTTATGAACCAAATTCTTGCTGCACATAGCACTGATTTACTGTCTATTTGCTGAAGTGCAGTGAGTCTGGAGTGACAGTCTGTGACAGTAGACTTAAAAATCTCTAACATCCTTGCATCCATGGTCTCTTGCAAAATGTACTGTTTTGGGTGTAAACAGATGAGTAAAGGACATGAGAAAATATTGGTTCATTTGTGAATCTAGCAGAGGGGTATCTGGAATGGTGGAAAAATGGGAAAGACACAGTCATAATTTATATGCCAGAAGGACTACGGTGAAATAAGCTCTGTCTTTATACTTCATGGTAAATGCTACTTCCTTATCTCTTTTGGGCAAAGCTCATTACAAAAGCTGGGTCTTAAGGAAGGAGACATCAGATTTCCCTCAGAGAAGTGGTTGTTCTCTAATATGCCAATTTTATGTCTGTATTATCAAAATCAGAGGTGCCTACAAGAAGAGGGATCAAGTGTGGATGCTTAACTTAGGCATTCCAATTTCACAACAGGAGCAGAGGAAATGTGCTCTGAAGCACACTTACAAGGGATTTTGTGTGAGTGAGAGGTAATTCTGCTTTTTCCGACAAATATCATATACACATTTAAGCATCAGCAACATCTAAAGTTCACCTGTCCATAGCTTGAAAATAGCTCCATAACTACTAGACAAGTGAAAGACTTGTTCCCCAGCCTTAGTCATGGAAGAAAATATTTTGCTTTACAAGAAATCCCTTGGAAAGTCCCTCAGCATGAGAATGACCAGAAAAATGGAGACCAAAGAACAAGGTCTTCTGTACTTTTACAATATATTTATTTGATAATTTCTTTAAAATAATACAAATTTGTTTTAAGTCATGGGATACTGTAGGGTTTTTTTAGGCAAAACTTTTATTGACATCCCAGACTTGTCAGGTGACAGCCAAGGCTGACTTCTCCAGCTGGTTCCAATGGCTACACTTCAGCCCTTGTCCCACACATCAGTGGGAACTCATCCACAAAAAGGCAGGAAGACTTCACATTTTTGCCTTGGCAATATGCAGTCACACTAGTTTAACATGAAACTGAACTTCTGTATGTAGAACATTTTTAATTTTAAGTATTATGAATTTTCTGGTGTCTCCAGTGCTTTTGTTTGCAATGTTGTTCAGTATTTGGGTTTCGGGAGTGGAAAGCTCAGTCTGGCAGACTATGATTCTGTACAAAACATTCCCCAGGAAATCACAGAGATGCCTTGTCAAGTTTCTACTCAGTTTTAATCACCTGATGTCCCAAGCTGTCATTTATACGTAAGCAATTGCATAATTTTCCCTGTGTATCACACTCACAAATTTGTCATAGGGCTTTGCAAACAGGGTTATTACCGCGAAGCCCCGTTATTACGGCTTATCCCGGTAATCAGTTGAAGACGCAGAAATAATGAGAGCTGGACTTCAGGCTGTGTTCAGAGCAAGGGCGGAAAGGGGGAGAAACCCCTTTCGTTTAATTCTTATATACACTTTTTGAAATCACAGATCATTGGAGAAAGTTAACACTTCCGTCTCTAACTATATTGGTTACAAGAAGTGTCCGTCAAAGGGATCTGTGTCCATGGGAAAGGAATGTAAAAAGATAATTTTTACAACAACATAGCTATGTTTACAGAAATCGTCCTTGAGACTGTCTAACAGAGAAAACTAGCTATTTTACAGTGAAAAATGGGCAACACAGGGTGATTGTGAATCAGAGAAACTGAAAAGGAAAAGAAATTTTTCTGAGAGCTTGACAGTTTTGGGTCATACATATTTGATATATAGCTCAGCTGTATTGCAGTACTTATGCGGAGAGGCACATTCAGAGTAATATTGAGGGGCATCTACAGATAATTATGCTATTGATACAAGGGATGAATATTCTGAGGGTTTTTTTTTGCATTGCACAGCTTATACTGACAACTGCATTAAGAAAAACATAGCTGAAATGACTGCAATATGAACACATTTGTAACCTGCATTTGGAATCAAAACACTTAATAAACATGTATCGTATTTAAAATGCAGCACTCAGACATCTGATGTTTGTGAGTTGCTGGGCTAACATCATGGATGTTCAAACTGAAAAAATCGTGGTCTGTATTTATAAATGTATGAGAATGTAGAAGATCTGACATATGTCTGTATGATGTGCTGAGACGCAAATAGCTTGGAAATAATTTCTTTTCAGAATTACTTTTCTGTGTGCATTGCAGGAAGCAGATGTGCGTATTGTCAAAGGGAGCTGATACTCATTAATGGGAAAAGCTTGTAACTGGGGGGGGTCTAAGAGCAAGCTCGCTCATGGAAATGGATTGGCTGTTTGGAGGCCTCATCCCAAACCTACTGGAGCTGCAGAAAACACTTCTTCTAATTCAGAGGGGTTTGTGAACAGGGTTTGATTGAAATCTTCCTCTGCAATACTGGCCAAACCCTTAAGTAGCAACTACCTTAGGTCTCTCTCAGCTGAACTTCATCAGCTGTTAGGGGCTTGAGCTTTTGGCGTTGCTGGGATATCACTCCCTCTCCTTTGGCTGCATTCTGACTGGGGGTCATGAGGTGTGTGCGCTGCAAGCACATAAAACGAAGACTCCCTTTTAGGGCAAGTGATTGCAAATAATTATGGACAACTACTTGCACAGAAAATGTAGGTAATGTAAACATTTAATTCCTGATCTTTGTTAATTTTTCGATGAACAATGAACTATATATTCGATGGCCACATATCAGTAATGCAGTGCTTAAAACCCACAACGTATGGTAACTTCTTTAGGGAGAACATGAAAATATAACCTTAAAAGTTATGGCCAATCACATGGTCCTCCTACACAGATTATTTATTGAAAAAATTAATTAGCAGATTACTTATTTGCTGTCCTATATTCTAACTCAGGATCCAGGCAGTTGGATTCCTGCGATGGGTCTCTGTAAAATCCGTCAATGACAAAGGTCTGGGCCTACTGGTCCTCAGTCATACCCAGGCAGGAGGGTGGTGAAGCTGTTAAAGAGAGGTGCTTGTTTCCTTTTTTGCCGTAGCACCCAACGTCACCGTTAGCAGAGTCTCGTGCGGAGGTTCACACCTTGGCTTGGAGACTGTCTGGTTCTGTGTCACTCTCACTAGGATCTCCAGACCAGGCCTGCTATTAAAATATTCTCACTAAGATGGCTTGCTCAAGGTCTAGGCATCCTTGTCATTGCATGTTGTGGGTGAAGGGGATGAGCTGATCCCACTACATGCACCCGATTCCTTCCCAGGTGATCTGGATGGCACCCAATTCGAACCCCATTTGTGAGACCTGCCTCTTACTGGCCACCTGCTTCCACGGCCAAAACACAGTGCCCTGCCCACCAACCCACATGGCTTCAGGGCACTCCACCTGGACGAAACTAATAAAGAAAGTCAGAGAGGTGAGTGAATGGTATAATGACACTCAAACTGCACTCTGAGCACCTTCTGCTCAAAGGACCCCAACCCACGAGGAGGTCTGCCACGACAAACAGGACCAGGGACTGCAAAGAGGGAGATACCCGTCGCAGCCAAGGAGCAGACTGCCAGGAGCACTGATTTGATCTGTTCAGTCTTGGTTCTTGCATTAGATTGGCAAATATATAAAGACTATATAGTGTGTTTGAATTTGTCTGTTGTGGCAATTTATCAGCTTTTAGGAATTGCCTACATACCTAGTCACAATAACCATAGTCATTCAATAATTGATGGGCTGTGGTTTCACCGTCCTTAGCTTTCCTGCTACCCAGTAACTGCTTCTGCAGCATCAGAGATTTGTTAGACATAGGGGACTGCTGTTTTGGCTATCCCTGAAAAGGACAAGGTGGGGACTTTACCACTTTGAACCCATATTTGCCTAGCTTCCAGACATCAAGAAACCCTTTGAAGTGCCTGTGTCCATAAGGCTTCTCCCTCAGTTTCATTTAAATAACACCATATTGAAATTAAAATATATTGTAAGTATATAATATTAAGAAGACATTTTTCATAGACCCTTTTGATAATATGTTATAGTGTTACCAAACAGCATAGAAAAGGATAAATGTTTATTCCTTCCAGTGTATTTGCTTGTTTAGAGTTCATGTGTGCCCTGCCCAATTCCAGATTTTGCCAAAATAGCAAGGGGGAATTATTGTGCAAATCTGTTCTAAAACTATGGGAATCTGTTGTTAATTCCTACTCAAAGGAGTTTGCTTATTTGATATTATATTTTTTCCCTGTGCTTTCCTATTGTCCTCATAAGCACAGTATATCTAAGGGAGACTTAAGTTGTGTAGTTGTGTCTTTGTCATCAGAATCAAGCTTTGTGCTTGCAGCAACCAGAATTTGTTTTCACTCCACTTTGATATAGTCTTTGATTTGTATCATCCTTCTTAACCTTGACTGTGAAAGGAAAGCAACCATTCAATGATAGTACAGACCTTGAACTATAATCTACATTTGGAGACATTTAGGTGGACATATTGGTGCGTGCTTGGTGTGCCGTGGTAGATCTCACTTCACTGTGAAAGCTGCCTAAAGCCATCCCTCTTCTGAAGCAGCATTGAAAATCCTTGCTCCTCGCTTTTTCCTCAGGATGTGCTTAGGTTTTACAACAACCTCTGTCTGCCTTGTATCCACCCTGCCTTTTTCTCCTACCTCTCTTTCCCTCTGTTATTTTTGTAGTAGATTACTCGGTGTGAGAGAACTAGTGGTGGTTTTTATTCATCCCCTCCCCTTTTTTTTTTCTTTCTTTAATTTATTTTGTTTCTGCTGTAATTTTCTTTGGAAAAGACATAAAATGCCCTTGGCTCCTTTAGGAAAGGATTGGTGAAGCTGTGTAAATTCAAATTATTATTACTATTTCCAAACCCGAGGTTTTATTTCCCTGAAGAAGCTGAGATTTAAAACTGGATAAGAAAATACAATTTAGAGTGATCTTGATGAATGTCCCAACTCTAGTTAAAACACCCAATTGATATTATCTGGTTTCTGTGTTATTCAGTACAACTGGCGATGGCTGTAAGTAAAGGAAACAAATTTAAGTTAATAGAAAATCATGTTAAACATGGGGAATGGGATCTGCTTATTATAAAAGGACTGAACTTTATTTTAGAAGGAAATAGTGCGTTTTTCTTATGCAGTACATAATAATGGGAGAAAGAGCTATAAAGAAAATGGCATATTTTAAAGAGATATTGTACAGGATTGGATAGCTAACTATGTTTGAAATCTTAGAGCACTGCAGCATGTAAATAATTCCATTTTAATTGTGACTTCAACTAGAATACCAGCATTACTTTGCACAACTTACAGTGAAAGAGAAATAGTGTAATTCTCCATTCTTGAAAGGTCTCTTCCTTTTTCAAAGCTCAGTCTTCTGGAAATCAACCCAGCTCAGCTGAGCAACAGACCCGCTGTAAGCTCCTTGTCAATGTGTTATTTTTAAAAGCTTCTGCATTCCAATGTATTATCACTGTTCACTCTTTCTCAAAAATAAAGGCAAATTTATACTATATAATATTATACTAAATCAATATCCTACCTACAAAATATTTCCTCTTCTGTTTAAAATTTTTTTTGCATGTCAAATTTATTTAATGGCAATGTTCTAAATTTTCTTTATTCTCTACTGCTTGCAGTGTAATTAATAAAAAATCAAATTGGAAATATGTTCACTAAAGTTAATTCATCTAAGAATATGGATATTTAGTCTAATATGAAAATAATTTTGCAAAAATCTTTTCCAGCAGTATGAAAAAAGCAAACTCTGACTTGCAGGCTTAACTCTGGCTAGGTTATTCAAAAACACCCAAGCAATTTTATCTCATTTTTTCTTAAAGATATTTTTAATAAAAAGTGTTATCATAAACTGGGGAAATTTACTCGGTGCTCACTTTTGTAATCTTTCTTTAGGCAGATCTGACTTACCTGTGTAGGCACATTAATTTTAGTAGAACACTGATCTGAAGGTTTGTGGGATCTTGTAATTTTTCCCTTTGATGCTGTAGCACTGAATTTCAGCTTCAGAATTTTGCTCTAATTTAGTAACTACAATTTCTACAAAAATATTATTTAAGGTTATTCATTTCCCCCCATTTTTATTACTGAGATCATTTAGTAATGTCATTTTCCTAAATGACACTTGTATTACAGGCCTGCTGCTGCTGTTTTACTTGGAAAATTTGTTTACTCTTCCCTTGGGATCCCATATGTTGGTTTGATTTATAAATCATATTTAACCTCCAATTAAAAAGGGAGATTTAGCATGTTTGCTTCGTTAATGTTTGCAGTTTGTGTTTGATTGCTCCTAGTCTTGTTGTCATAATCTTTTAGACTGATTATGTGCACGTCACTAAACACATGAGATATCCTCTGGGTTTTTATGCTAATTTTCTCTTCTGATTGAAGGACTAGATATTTTGCTCCCTGCTGTGCTTTTCTCTTGCTGTGGAAAAATTACTTCTGCAGTAGGTTCTTTGCGGCTGTGTTTTCAGGACATTCAGGAAAGACTCATCATTTCCAGAAACTGTTTGAAGGTTTTCATTTTGAAAACCAGCAGCGAGAGGGTGTCTGTCTGTCTGCAGAGCTGCGGGAGCGTCCCTGCAGAGAAAGCGGCTGCCAGCACTCCCCTTTGCTGGGCAGCTGCTGCTCCCAGTAATGTGGCTGTGGTAGCTCTGCAGATAGGTTTCATTTGCTCTCGGGGAAAGGCTGTGCTGCAGGGTCAAGGCAATGCACTGAGCTTGCTGGTCTAAGGGCAGGAAGGATTCATCCTATCCAAGTCAGTGTTAGAATTGAGAGATACAAACAGAAAGAGCAACCTTATTCACCAGAGGTGTGTCCCCTAAGCCATGACACAGACTGAACTTCTCCTGACTGCAGCAGGGGACTTTGGCCTGTCACTGTCCAAGCTCATTAGGACTGGTGAATCAGGTATCTGGAACTAGAAGCCTATGCTGTGTCTCCAGAAACACTTTTTCTTTTAAATAGTAATTTAGAATACTTCTACAAAGCCTGCACTCTTAGTCTATGCACTTAATGAACTATTTAATAAAATATTGTAATAATTATATTACAATGGGCAAGTCATTTAAATAATTGTAAATAATAACTTTCTAATAAGAGGAATAATTTATATTCTTTTGCACACTCACTTTAGAGACGGACTATAAACAGAGATGGCATCCACCTGTGGCATCAAATCTGCTCTCATTTGTATTCACATAAACCTGAAATGAGATCCTTTACATTATTGCCATTAATGATAGCTAACATAAATACAGGTCTGTGATCTTGAATGTTACAATTCTGAGTCATTTTCTGAAACAGTTAGAAGCCACATGGGAATGGAACACAGGAGATGCTCTTGTGTTCTTTCATACTGAGAGAACACATATCTAGGAAGCAAAAGTCAGAGAAGGAAAAGCAGGGAAGGGAATGAAACAAAATAATATCAATTGACTACAATATACAATTTGAATTTATACCACGATGATTGAAAGTGAAATCCAGCTTGCATGTTTCTCTGGTTCCTCTGTGACCAAGGTAGAAAAAAACAAAGTCAGGTAGTTTGTCTGACACAGATTGATTGGGAAGTTTGTCCAGAAAGCTTGTACCCTTGTGTCTTCTTACCATGAAAGAGAGAGGAGGCTGAAGCTGTACAACACATTATACAAGCATAATCTTCAAATCAGATACCAAGGTGTGTGTGGTGGTTATGTGTGGTTTGGGGAGGAACTGTTCTGACTTTTAGTAGTCCAAGCAGCTAATGGAAATTTCTTGTTCCAAAGACATGCCCACATGAGCTTGGTTCTAGGCTTGCTTTTCATCCACCCACTCTCTCTGTGTTGTAAATCACAAACAGACTGAAAACAATGACAAAAAAAGCTGTCTCTAGTTAGTATTGTATCTAAAGTGACTAAAACTAAACAGTCCATCTGTTAAAACTACTCAACCAACTCCTTTACTGGTGAAAATAAGTGCAGTCTGCTTGTTTCAGCAGTATAATTCTGTGTGAACTAAAGCAAGGCTTTATGTTCACCCTGGCTGTGATTTTTTGCCTGGATATTCCTTTTACTGTCACTGTCAAGTATTAGCAGCAACTCGGCAGAAAGGCACTAGACCCAACTTGTCATCCTGACCCGACTGCCCTTGTTTTTCTGGTATCTTTGTAAGAATATGTTTAAATGAATTTGCAAATCGGTGTGACGTCATGTGTTCTACGTTTCAAACACAGCTCTAAACTTTGGAAATACTTATTCCATCAGTTGTCCCAAAACATTGATGGAAGCAGCAATTCAGAGCAAATGTTTCTCTCTGATCTTTGTACAAGTCAGAAAGTAGGCACTTTCAAACAGGAACCCTTATCTCTTACACAGCGGAGGTTCTTGTTCAGTTAGAACTACATGTTTGTTTGTTTGCTTTAAAAAATTAGATTTCCCTTGAAAAATGATGGTTTAAATTAAGAAAAAAAATATTTATAGAGCTTAAAAACCAGGTTCAAGAACCTCTGCACTTAAAACAAATTCTAAGGGTTTTAAAAAGCCATAAACACCGTGGGGTTCTTGCACTCCTAATTATGAATGTTTAGATTTTGGTGTTCATTTCCTCTGATTGAAATACTGCAGGATGAATTATTCATCCAGTATATACAGGGTCATGGAACTTAATCCCCTCCATTTATTTTAAGTGAATGTCATGTTTGTAAAAACTGCCAGATTGACAGACAAGATCCAACCCTTTTGATAACCTACACTTTGTATCTAAAGCTGTTTGGAAGTAAAAACTCTTGTGTCGAGACTATTAGGTCAAGACTTCCACAGATGAAAATCAAAGACGAAAATCAGAGGTTTTTTTCTTTTTTTTTTTTTTTAAAGTTTTTAATAGCATAGTTTTAAATCCCATAAAGTGAGATTTTCTCTACCCCTCATCTTTTAATTCAGGTCTCTGACTGCTTTGTGGGTATGGCAGAATTGCACTCTGTGCTGGGCCAGTTCCTACGCATCCCAGTGCTGCCTGCTTGGCTGAGGGCACCTATGGCATCCACAGAATCATGGTTTTGAGCGGTAAAGCTTTGTAGCAGTGCAAGAAAAATAGGAATGATTCACCAGTTCAGTGAGGCAGTGACAACAGACAGCATTGGTTGTCTCTGACAGGTTGCAACTGGTGGTCTCTACACAACTGTCTCCATGTCCTGCACTCAGTAGCTGGGGCAAGATCTTTCTCACATTCAGAGTAGACACTATAAAATCAACAGTTTTCACAGCTGTATTTTGAATAAGTGTGTGTGTGTGTTTGTAAAAGGGTTGTCCTGACTGTTTAAATCAGTATAGGTGTTCTTTTAAATTAAGCTTTTACAAAAGTAGTATTTTACAAAAAGTAGTCAATTCCCATCCCAACAATAACCCAAGTGGCACCTCCAGTATAATTCAATAAGAAACCTGGGCTTCTCCAGTATAGTTCAAAGACTTTCATTTTTCTTTGTGCCATAAGGCCACAGAACATATGTACGATTTGATTAAATATTTATCCACATTGCTGTTGATAAAATAATTATCAACAATGTCTGCATTAATGTGAGCTCTTCAGGAGCTCAGATTTGCCTCAGATCATGCCAAGTCATCTATTTATGGTTGCTGAGGAACCCCTGGCAGCCTTGTCTGCAGGAGCTGCAGGAGGCCAGGACATGGGCTTGAACATTGGGGGATCAGCAATGAGGTACCTTGTTGGGACATTGCCTGGCACAGATCTACCCTGTGCCCACTAACACACAGCTAGCCAGTGTCCCAGCGTGGGTCTGGGCAGGGCACAGTCCAGGGACCCTGCCTGACAGGCTGTGTGCATGAGGACCCCTTATTTCTGGCAGAAAAGAGGCGAATTCCGGGGCTGGCTATTGCATGGTGCTCATCTTAAAGGCCTGCAGTATTTGTCCTGCTCTGATTTATTTACATGTACAGACACACACATCACCTCCACAGATAATTTTTTGGCTGGACACAGCATTGGACACAGAAGGAAGTAATTTCCTGAGGACTAAAAGTTGCCACTCTCTACCCATATATTCTTGGGCTATGGTGACAGGGTGGGGAAAGCTGTTTGGAAGAGTGATTGCATCAAGTGGTATTTCACTTTAACATAATGCAACACTATGCACAGCTTTGAAGGATGCAATTACAGTGTTCTTCCTCAGATGAGAAGCTGTTAGAACATCCCTTTTCTGAAGAGCAGCTCCAAGAGGAAGTGTCTAGTGGCTGCAGAGCATCCTACAGCACGGCAGTCTATACAACATTTTGGAAACATTTTCTCTTCTCTGTGGAAAAGGAGTGTTTTGGCTTTTCCCACCCTTTTCCATGGTGGAGGGGAGCAGTGACAGCACAGGAGGCTGGATGGACCTGTGTCTTCTCTGCAGCCTAGGAAGAATCCTTCCAAAAGCACAACTAAGGGTTCACAGGACATGACCACTCATTCTGAGGAATCCTATTTAAATTGGAGCTTCCAGGCGCAGTGTTGAGCCCACTGCTTGGTACCAGCCTCCTTGGGAGTGGGAAAACCTGAGGAACAGGGTGGTTTCATAGAGTCCAAGAAACCTCTTCTGAGGATTAGAGGCTGGACGTTTGTGCTGTCTCAACGGCTATGAGACTTCAGGGACTTGTCGCATATATTTTCTCCTTCCAGTACCTGCCCCTTCAGGGTTTCTGTACTTCTCTGGGCTGAATATGTTTGGATTGTGACTCTTGATGTCCCAGGGTTACAATCTAGCTTTCATGGCTCTACTGCCCCTCTGCAAAGCTTTTAGCTGGTGCTTTTTACAAAAAACATAGAGGTGCTCATCCTTGTTTCATGTTCACATACTGGAAGAGGCAGGAATCTTGGAGAACAGCAGCTTTTTAGGGCCAGTAACACTTTTTATTTTCCAGTAAATTCGATTCAATAATTTTCTGTGTGATTCAAGAATTGTACTCTTTTACAGTGCAATTATTTGCAGATTTGTATTAATTAGTATTGTTGCAAACACTCATATTTAAAGCTGAGGCTAAAGTGTAATTCTGAGTCACAGTAGGGGACGTGTAATTGGAGTTAATGGTCAGATCACATATTTGGATTTTCAAAAGAATAGGCAAGTTCTGTTTCAACAAAGTATTTATGTATTGGGATTGGCAATTATGTTGCTGCTGCAACTGTATGTTTTGTACTAACTAATATTCCTACTGGAAGGTTGTGGCTGGGATCCCACCACTGTCTCCTGCTGCTTTAGATTGCTGTGCAGGTTTATACTGATTTAGCCTAGCAGAATTACTGCTTTGTTTCCCAAGTGACAACGAGAGGATAGTTTAGCCAGTGGAACTGTGAGTTACATGGAGAGGAAACTCATGAGCGTGAAAACAGACCCGTGCCCTTTATGAAAGTAAATACCAGAAATTCAGGCAGGGGCAATCCAGGCAGGAATTGAATAAGTGAAATGTTAACCTCATGTGAAGTTTTAGCAGAAACAAAAATCTGTTTAATTTCTTAACTTTGCATTGTTCAGCTGTACCATGTGATGATGCTACAGGATTTGCTGAATCAATACCTCTTCTTTCACATCCAGATAGGAAACATTTTTGAGAAAAAATGCCACCCCAAATCCTAAAACAAACACTACACAAATTGAAACTTAAGCAAGATAAATGATTTTAGTTTGTACCTGTTGTGCTGAAGAAATGTTTACAGGGTGTGAAAAAAAAACCAAACACTTTTTAGTTAAATAAGGAGTTATTAATTGTGAAATCATGTCATGGCTGACTGAAGGACTCTCCCTTTCCTATTTAAATAGAAACCCTTCTCCTCAGCCTACAGAAGGACCTAGGAAAATAGCTTGCAGGAAAGGACCCAGCCCTGCAATTGTTTGGTGCACAGAAGCCCTATTGAAACCAGGAGAAGCTATGAGCAAAGAACATTGGCAAATTTTTATCCCAAGTATCTAGAAAACAGATTTTTAAAGGACACCATCAATACTACTACTTCTACTACTATAATTCTGACTCATGCTCTGAACAAACAGTTACCAAAGAGTTTAAGATGTTACCACCTCCCCCAGCTGCTCTTACCTCTTCACTCCAGGGAGTGTTACTTTCAGATCTGTGCCCACACCTGCACATGGCTGAGCCCACCCTCCTTCAGGGCCAGGACAGGTGAGGCACAAGGACGGGTCCATCTCTCCTGCTGCTAGGGTGGCTGTGGTCACTGCACACCCAGCTTAAACTGCCACAGCACTACGCAACAGGGCCTGCCATAGTGACCAACGCCCTGTCCAAAATCTGGGAAAGGTGGATAAAGCTTGCAGTCCATCTACTCGAACCTGTGGAAGTCATTGTCAAGTGGATTAAGGTGCCCAGTGAGAGAGGAGGGAGAAATTCATCACAAATCCCTCCAGTTGCTCTCAAGTGTAATGATTTGATGCAACCATGGGCTTTTAGGAGTCCGTGAACAACAGCTTGCAGGAAGGTTGGCGGGTGTAGAGGGGGCTCTGCAACTCCTGCCCTGCTCTTGATGTGTGTTCCCTAAACATCTGCTGCTGGTTCCTGTCTGGGACAGGTTGCTGGGAAAGGTGTGAAGCACTGATCACAGTGGGGTTAACTGGTCTTAAAGGCAAAGCAGAAGGAGTCACTCAGCCTCTGAAATTCAGGGGAATGGTTACAAGTTTCTCTCTGGGTGTCCCCAGTTGGCCCTAGTTTTTGCACAAAGCCCCAGCAGCATCTGAGGGCAGCTTATTTTATGTCAAATTCAATGTATTTTACTCTCTTAGAAATGCTTTTCCCTTCCCTCTCCTTTCAGGCACCCAATGGCCTCCCAGCCGTCAGCAGTTTCGTGTCAGCACCAGCCATGCCTCCCTACGCCACGCCAGCCCAAGTGTCACCTTACATGACGTACAGCGCCACTCCCTCCGGATACATGGCGAGCCATGGCTGGCAGCACGCCGGGGGCACCCCGCTGTCCCCTCACAGCTGCGACATCCCCGCCTCGCTGGCATTCAAGGGCATGCAGACCGCCCGGGAGGGCAGCCACTCTGTCACAGCCTCCGCTCTCTGATGCAGGAGCTGGTCCAGGAGCACCCACGAGCTCGCTGGCTCCTCGTCCCCTGAGCCTAGCTCAGGGACTGCTCTCTTCATGCTGGCGGTACTTGGCATTTCTCCTCGTGACTTGTCTCCTCTAAGGCTTTTGAGATTGAAAGAGCTGAAGACAACACCAGAAACTGAGAGACGTGTGGTGGTGTGCTCTTAAAGATTTTGTGTCCCTCAAAGGGCTTGTGGAGCCTTGTTCCACTCTCTCCTGGTCAAACCACGCATATTTATTCTTAATCATCACAAACTTTCTAAATGTGCAATTGTTACTAAGATTTGTGCAAAAATCAATAAAGAAAAATCACCACAGAAAATTCTGCAATGCCTTGAATCAGCAAAGGTGGTTGAGTGGGAAGTGTTTGCCGACTGCCTAGAGATCAACCCTTTCATTGATGAGATTATACAATAAGAGGTCATTTTTCGTTGTTTTGTTGGGTTTTGATAATCAAATATAGAACAAAGGCAATAGGTGGCTTTCAGATTCCTCTGGTATGTTGCCATCGTCAGGCAGCAGTAAGATCTTTGTGATTTTATCCATTTGTAAATAGAGGCTTTTGACAGCATTTGTTTTCACCTTCCAGTACATTTCTTAATTTTTTTTTTAAGTTAAAAAGATTATTTCTAGTTATTTTCTATGTCTTTGCATGGTGGAGTGATAGCCTCAGGTGATGAGGTTTAGGTAGGTGTTGTTCATCATGTTTTTGTGCCTACAGTGGAGGCTTCAACATCCCATGAAATAGCTATCTCTTTGTCAGAAGAGTCAAAGGCAGAAATCCTGCTAAGTAACTCTCTACAGTTATACCCAGCCTCCCAGAGACATGAAACACCACATTCATATGAAGTGTACAACAAAATGGGTGGAAAATATCTGAACAAAACTGAAAACTGTAGAGGAAAATGCTGTTAGTGTGCAAGCTATGCAGAGATGCTTACAAAGCCATGTCAGTCAACAACCCAACTAAGAAACAGAATTGTGCCATCATTCTCAGCTCACTTGTGTCCAGTTCTAAGATTATGTTGTAATTTTTTAAGAGGAAGTTGTCTTTAATTTCTGCTTTAATGAATGTAAAATACGGCTCTTGGTAAAGTTTACATTGTTGTTCTGAAGCATTTTTTTTCCCTTATAGGTATACTGGTGGTGGTGCTACAAACAGAGATATTATTTAATATTAGCAAATTTCCTTTCTACATTTCTGTATGCAGTGGCAAGTACTCCGTGCCAGTTATTTTACTTTAAACTTTAATCCCGAGAGAGCTAACGTTCTGATCTTTGAAAATTTACCTGTTTTCCTTGGGCAATAATAAAGTTCTGACAATTATTATGCTTTCCCCATGCTGTAGGTATGTTCAGAATATGAATGTGGAAAAAAAAAGCCTGGTGTGACATTTCATATCCTTCATAGACTATTAATATATTATGTATTTTTATAAATGTTTTGCAATAACTTAAATTACAGTAGAGATAGTTAAAACAAAGGAGAAAATATCATTCTTCCTATATTGTTCTATCTGCATCCCACACTAAACATTAATTCAGTAGGAAAGTAAAATACACTCCCCTCATACAGTTCTCTCTTTGTGGATTTCTAGCTTTCGTCACCAAGATGAAACAGCCATGGTTAAATTTTCATACCAGTATAAATAATCAGTACTTATGTCACGTCCAGTATGTCCACTGAAATATAGGTGGACTCAGCTGGCTTCCGCCACCTTTGCTTCTTGCATTAAAAAATAGTTAACAGAACTGCATTTCTATAAAGAACATAGGTATTGTATTATGGCCCCAAAGAAAGATCTGATCTCAAATGTGATTCAAATTCTTCAGCCTCAAAGGCATTCAAAAGCTGTTTAGCTTTAATGAGATGCTGAAACGTTTGTAATTCAGTAGAACACTTTTTCAAGAATCTTTCTTTGAAACCACTAAAGGTAACGTGCACACAAGCACATTTCCACTCTGCCACACTGCTAGTGACATGACGGGTGTTATTCTGCCTTTATGCTGTTATAGCTGAAATAAGATGAGCCTTAACACCATGAAAAAGAAATCAGTTTAGTTCTAGACAAGCTCTTCAGTAAAGATGAAATGGAATAAAAAAGAAGGTAAGAAAAGGATTATGAGTAGATAAGTGATTAAATTGGCAAAAGGATTTTAGCTTTCAATTTAGTTGCTCTACTGGACTATAGAACTATTGAGTAAGTTAATTTATTGTTATCCACAGAACTCAAACAAGGTGTACCAAAGTGAAAAGAAAACAAAACAAAACAAAAAAAAAACAAAAAAAAAAGAAAAAAAAAGAAAAAAAAAAAGGATGGAAGCCTGTAACAAAGTGTGCCTGTGTTAAAAGTTTTCTAAATTTTCTTGAGTAACATGAGGTAATTTCTGGAATAAAAGTTATCTTTCCTGACTTTCCAATGAGGAATTAGTGTGTTTTGGGAGACAGAGAGAGAGAGAGATCCTTAGCTTGTATCAGTTATTTGTTTTATCTTCTCTTCAGCTAAATCAGGGTAATTTATAAAGCAAAGACAGGACATTATGTTAATTATTTATCACATGGGACACACCGTCATAAACCATTTTTGTTTTGTGTTTGTTTAGGTACAGCTCTCCGCGCATCTGCCTGCTGTACATGATACCTTACCCCTGAATGGGAAGTCAGCGGGGCTGCGTGCAGAAAGTGTTGCTCAGAGTGAGCAAAAGTACTTGACCTTGGCTCTTGGTGAACTGCCTGTGATGGATTTTTTTGGTGTGAATTTTCAAAATTTTTTTTTAAAATGTAAACCTATGGTGTAGAATACTCCTCTGCCCAAGGACTATTTCACTACTTATACTCATGGGTAAACTGAAAACCGCAACGTTAGCTTACTAATCACACAACTTAAAACCATTTGACATTACATTAAAGAGAAAGAGGGAATTGTTTTCTAAAAAATAATTAACAAGGCTTAATTGCTGCTGTCAAGTACAAAGGTATAAATCTGGAGTGAACCCACTGAAGTGAATGGATGCATTTGGGAAATATGCAGAATATGTGGGTGCAGAATGAAAGTTTTTAATTTGAAAAGTCTGCACTTCATTCCCAGAGTGTCAAACATTTCCAAAGAAATCAGTGAAGCCTAATAATATTCCCTTCAGCTGAACTGTGTTTGCATGGCCACAGTTCAGAAGATCTCAGGTGTAAATCTGAATCTCAGCCCACATTACACCAGGAGCAATGGAGGATTGGGCTGGCACATTCATAGGTTTGTTTTCCCATACCATGCTGTTTTCTGTTTTCAAATAGTTCTCCTTTTATGAAAGATCAGGCTGAGCTATTAACTGAAAAAAAATCATGTTGGAAAGGATGTAAAACTGAAGGCTATATATGTATATGCAGTATGTTTGAAGCATTTTATTTTTATATTTTGACGGCTCTAAATTAATAAAAGACAAATTATAAAGCATTTTGCTATAATTTTTGAAATTATCTTAGTAGTGTCTTCTCTTTGGCCAAGAATCGACAATAAAATGCAACAACGGGGAACATTTACCTTAAAACCAAAAACTTTAAAAGAGCTAATTTTATTGATTTTAGCTATGAAATAACAAAGGTATGAGAAGCCACTGTTGTCAAATTTAGACAAAAGAGAAGCTTATTGAGCATGTCAATACAGGCATCCTTGAAAGCGCTGAGAACACATTTCTATTTTTAGCTTTTTGTTGCTTTTCCAAAGCATTAAAAACACTTGGGAGACAGGACTTCACATGCGAAGTGTCATTTTCAAGTAAAAATGTGGAAAGATACTTCTTCAGGATTGCTAAGGAAAAGGTTTGTACCTCCTTAAGAGGAAGAACATTTAACATTAACAATGAAAATGTAGTATGGGGAGATACTGAAACTTTCAGCAGTTGCAAGAGAGGCACTCATTTGACAACAAAGTTAGATAATGGAGACATTTTTCTAACAGAGTAACATGTGATTTAAAATTATTTAAAGAGTTTTTTAGAAGAAAATACAGAATGACACAACTGCATGTCTTCAGTCAGCATAGCAGAATTCACTTTATTTCACAGAGATAGTTAGAATGGCTAGTAAGAACATGAGTACATCCCTGAAATATTATTTATATTTACAGTGACTGGACAAAGTAAAAATTTTAGGTTCAGAACAACATTTTTTTTTTATCTATAGAGAGGTGCATTTCTTTGAGATGCATGGCTAGCTAATTACAACTGCGTATGTGCTATCAGTCCACAACCTTATTTCACCATTCTATGGTGGAAATGAAAGGCTAAAGGGGCAGTCAGGATGCACTGAGCACTTTTATCACAGGACATCTCTTTTAGGAATAGTATATCAAGGTGGATAAAAAATTTGCAGTACAATCTTCAATGACTAAAATTACATTTTTCTGTTAATTTATTTACTCATTTCTTCTGTGAACCCCATGTTGTTTCGCCTTTTATTTAACTTGATGCAGACTAATTATTTTCAGTATCTTCTGTGTGTGACCTGGATGAGATTTATATACATGGCTAAGAACAAGTAGGACATTTAACAGTCTGCATGTTTTTAAGGTTGTGGCTACTTGTGTTGTCCTTTTTCTATCCAAACCCCCAACAACTTAAAAAGTTCTTCTGTGAAAGCTGAAATCATACTGGGCTGAATTGAAACTGGACCCAAGACTGACTCAAGAGTTGCATAGTATGGGTCAAGTTCTTAATGTGGAGTCAATGGAGCTGTCAGTTTACAATGGCTTAGTACCTGGTCCCCCAAGATTATTCACTACTTTCTTGAAAATCCCCTGAAAGATTTTATCTTGCCATTTCAGCTGAAACATTTAAAAAAATGTATGGCTACATAGGATGATTATGTGTCAAGAAATTTCAGTTTGTCCTTTAAAAACTAACTGGTTCCTATGTCTTCTTTTTTTTTTTTTTCTTGGTCCAGCAAAACAATTACAAATGTAAAATGCTATTTCATTATGCACTTACAGACAAGCATGTGCTTAAATGTTTTCTTGGATCAGGACCTGAAAACAAAATTTGCTTTGAACTGTATCAACATCAGTGCAATCGGAGGGTATTCAACACTATAAAGGATAAGAATCACTTTTACTTTATTATAGTGTATTTTAGAATGCATATAATTTTAAAGAGTACATTTTTCAGAAATGCTACTGGTGATTAACTGTATCCTGAAGCCATGCATAAACGTATTCGTAAACCAAAAGCATCACTGCACCACCTGGAAGAAAAGATATTTTACTACATAGAAAATCCAGTATTTCCAAGATTTTATAGAGCATTTCCAGTGTGTAATATAAACCAGAATATGGCAAAGTCTAATTTGCAAAACAGATAATTCTACTAATTCCCTAGTATACTAAAAATTCACCAATTCATAAACTGTACAGATTTTATTTAATATTAGGTCATAAAGTTGATGTAAATAGCTTGTATATTAAATCAAATTTGCTCTCAGTGTGACTTTTCCTAATATTTTTTCAAGATTAATATTTTTCTTTGTTCTACTACAAGTGAAAATTTAATCTGAATATGAGTTTACTTGTGTGCTTGTTTAGTTAGATTTGGCTATGAAAGAGCATCTTGACTGGTAGAATGACAAAAATTCACCACCAGGATGATGAAAATACTTCCAGGTAAGATTCAAGAATGGTTTTCACCTCTTAGTTTACCATGTCTAAAGCAGAAAATCACAGTATTGAAATGAGTATAATCTTTCCTGGCTACAAATCCACAGGCAAAGTTTTGATCTAAGGAAATGGCATTATATGCTAGAATTGATAACGGTATAAAATCCCAGCTCAAAAGCCATAAAGTATCTTTACTGTTAGTGACGCCAGACTGTAACTGGGTCGTAATTACTACATGAGATTAAAAAAGGAACATTTCAGAAGGTGGATATATATAACTAAACACATAGAGAAGCTTCCAGTTGCAGAACATGGGTAAAGAGAATAAGGTTGCCTGAATAAAAATATATTACTTGTGAGTGCCAGCACTGGGGCATAAATATTTTCTTTCCTTTCCCTGTTAGCTCAATTGGCAGCTTGGAGTGGCACCTCTAACTAACAAGTCTTCTGCTGAGCTGGGCTCACCTTTCTAGGGACAGGCTCAGAACTACCAGGCACACAGAACTACCACATCAGTTTCTCTGTGTCATTTATCCTAAGGAACCATCATCATTCTTGAAATCCTCTATGAACAGGGACTCACAGACAGCTAGACAGAGCAGAAGTTTGCAAAAGGCTTTGACCAACAAACAATTCATAGACATGATGTCTAAGATGTGATTTGAACTCAAACCAAGGCTGATTCCAATTCTCATACTGTGTAATCTGTTTGTGTATCTCTTTTCCTGTAAGCGCTCACATGTTGAAAGAAGGAATTACCTTTCCAGTCACAATAAAGATTGTATTATTGTTTCATCAGAAAGTCAAACCTATATATTAGTCAATGGAACTACAAAACTATTTAACTGACTTGCTGGATCTGGGCCAGAATGCATAGTCATCAGTAAGATGGAAAATTTAATTCCAAAATCTGGTGTGCTAAGACCTACTGGGAAAGCTAAACACTGCCTTCTCTTTGTCCTGTATGTAATCTAGTATCTTTGGAGTGTGAGGGGAAAGGCTTTTAGCTCTAGAGCCCCTTGTTTCCCCTCCCCACCTTCTTCCTCACCCTGCACAATAACCAGGCATCGTCTAGCACTCATCCAGATGGACTGGATATGCAAACATTTACAGATCAACCTAATGCCTCTATACTGCAGAACAGGCTCTGTACCTACTTGCTTTTACCCATGTGTATTCCTGTGTATTAAACAACCAGCTTGAACAATTTTAAATACAATTTCATGGGAGTGGGATGCTGTTCAAATTGGGGCTTCTGCTCTTTTTGATGCATACTGCCTCTGTGGGCTGGCGAAGTCTGAGGGCCCAGAGCTTTTCTTTCATGAGTAATCAAAACCAGTCAGGGAAAAATAGTCTAAAAGTCAAAGAAGATATAGCTCTTGACTACTGTGCTCCCACAGTAGGAGGAACAATTAGTGAGAAGGGGTCAAACAACACCCCCCAGTTTTAAGATATCCTTGACCTCTAAGTTTTCCAAGGCTGTACAAGTCTCTTCCCAGCTCTGCTATCACCTTTTTAGTGTCTGTCCCCACAGAGCACAGGAGAAGAAAGTAACTGGAATTTGATACGCTTGAGCTGTGCTTTGACTAGTTGAGTACATTTTATGGACAGACTCTAACCTGCATTTTAGGCTGACTCACATAGGTACAGAACAGTCCTGATAAACTCAAAAGATCACATTAGAAGGAATAGGAAGCTTTAAGAAACTTCCAAAAGTTTTACAATTCCGTCATTTGCACTGATGTACTTTGGTTTGTTAATAAAAAAAGCAATTGCACAAACCCGCAGTTACTTGGATCTGCAATTTTCCGATGTGTATGTGTAAATGATTTTTTTACACATTTAGCCAAATCCATTTGTGATACTATTAGCTGATGATATTTTAAAAAGAAACCATTCAAAAATATTTTGATTCATTTATTTGACTAATATTTACTAATATTTGACTAATATTTACTACTATTTTCTCAAGAAACTGAAAAATGGGAAGAGAAATCAAGAAGAAAAGCAAAATAGAAATGACAGAAGGAAAATTACCTGGACCAAGCCTCATGATCTTGGGAAGCAAGCCTTTGTACAGAGCCAGAAATCTGTAGCAAAAGAATAACAAACAAAACATTTCAAACAATATTCTTGCTCTGAAAGAAGAACAGAATTGTAGCATATGTTTGTTAAAATGCTGGCAGAGCACTTAGAGGCAATTATTTGAAATTACACATGTTCAATAGCAGGCCATATCTGGATTTTAACATTTTACAGAGGCAGATCAGATGAAGAGAAAAAGTTAATCAATGTTTAGTCACAAAAGCAATGTTGTGAGCCTAGCCAATCAGAAATATGACTTTAATCAGTGAGATGGGTTTACTTTCAAGACAAGTCTGTTAACAACAGCTGCATACAGGGACAAAATGACTGATATAATTGAATATCAAAGCAACAACTCAGTCACCACTTGAAAAATATTTTTAAAAGTTGGGAAACATTATTACCACAAGAATCTGTCCTCAGTTTAATTATTTCAGCAATAATTTTAAGGGTAAAGAGGCCTTTAAAATTGCAATTAGATTAAACTGATCAATATTTTGTTTTCTGTTGATATTTTCCTTTTACAAGATGAAGAGTTGAAAAAATTACATGAGACGTATGAAGCTTTTATTTGTGGAACGTAAATTTTGACAACCCAATAATCATCTTGTAATCTCTTATAAAAGTTCACTTGTAGTAGGAAGATATCTCCTTGTAATTCTAAAATAAATTTTCAAAATACTACACTGGGTTCTTTTGATATGTGAGTTCAGGGTGGCTTAATGGTCCTCATCAAATCTGAAATATAACAACATAGTTTTATGGGCCCATATGAAATAAAACAGAGGTCTGGACATTTATTAAAATAAGAATGTTTTACCCTTCCTCTTTATAGACTGTTGCCATAGTTTTAAAACAGGTTCTGTACTTGATCTCTCCAGGAACTGGCTGTGGTCCTTGAATCCTACTTTTTGCAACATCAAAAGGAATGTTAATAATTGAGGCTATTGTTCCTGAGACTAGCCCAATTCCAAATTTCCTCAAAAACTCCAAATTTGGATCCTACAAAAAAAGAGGAAAGAAAGAATAAAAAGGGAAACTGAAAGACCTATGCAGGTTAAGCACTATAAAGTAATAAGCATTTAATCAGAAAACTCACACAACACACTCGTGTTATTTTAGCGGAACACATTAGGATTTCCTATGCTGGAACTTGTTTTCTTGACAATCCTATTGGCTATGTTTTTACACATGGTCTAAATTGCTGAAGTACACATTTCCTCACACAGGATTTATAAACACAGTTCATAAAGAAAGACTGGTATGGCATATGGGGATGATTTGTATAATTGGGCTTCACAATGTACTTAGTATTACTGTATCAAAACAGGAGAAATCCAAGCACACTATTAGCTAATTGGCCAGAATATTTTACAAATGACAGCAACTTCCACCATGAAGCCTACTAAAACACTCATTTGTGTGTTGGACCCCCAAATGCTAAATTAAATAAAGACTAATCTCAGTCTGCTGCCATTCCCCTCCAGGTTTTTTACATTTATTTTCACATGTAGCTGATCCACTGTACTGAGAAGTGCTAGCTTCCTGTTATTAACAATCCAACTCGGCACAACGGCAAGAGAGCCTCCGCGTTCTGCGCATTATAAACGGTGGTAGTTCACTCAGCTAATTGGCTGAAGAATTTACAACAGATTGTTTCTGAACCCTACTATATGCACACGGTAAAAGTTAGAAGTAGGTTAGAAGTGCATCTAAAAACTTCTTTGCTCACTCACGGTTAACAGCTGAACTGGGTTTTATTTGATCTTTTAGAAAGACCTCCTACCTTGGCATTTCTATGACATCAAAGAACCCAGAGTTTATCTGGAAGTCAAAGTCCCTTGAAACAGGTTTAATCCTATTTCTCTAAGTAGTGCAAGTCACAGGGCAGTGTGTTTCAAGACATTTCCTACGCGCATAATTTAACTTTGCTATTTGTTTTCAACAGGCAGGACAATTTTTTTGCTGCATCAGACTCTATAAATACAGCTCACTTTTGTCATGAGGGTGTTATAATTATAGAACATCATTATTAAAATAACAAATGATCTTGCCATGTTATAACATCAGCACAATATTAAAATAAGACATTTTTTTTGTTTCCTAAACCTGTACATTTTTTGAATAAAAAAGAAAATGAGAAAAAGTTTTCCTTTCCAGATTAGCAACAAGAAAAATGAATTAAAACTTCCATAATACGCACTGGATGAAGTCCATTGAGGTGTTTAGACAGACATGTCAAAATCAACAAAACAATTACTGGCAGAATTTCACACAACATGAAACATACTGGTAATAACTTTAGAAAATCAGAGTGGCTTGTGGTACAAGAAGTTTAGTACCTGATTAGCAAAGAGCTTAGCAACAAATTTCTGTTCTTTCTGTACATACAGTGATTAAATGCAAACAGAATAAAGCCAATGTTTCTGCTACCTAGAGGAGAAAAGAAGACCCTTTCTGAAGCTGGAGGTGCAGCAGTGTGCAGTTGCATTTCACATGGTACTAGCTATGTCTGGGCAGCACGTGTATGATTATACCCACACCTGAGAGCTATTCCAGAGTGTAATAACCTCCTCAAACCAGGTTGCAGTGAGGAGGCTACCACTGCTCTATTGACTTTTCATAGTCCAGAATGGTCTGAATTATTTTTGCCATGCAATTTGGTGCCAAACATGGTGTGCTGCCCTCTGGGCTAGGCAATATATGTCAGGCAAAGATATTTACTTGTTAAGCATCAAATTTAAAGCCTTGCTGCTCCTGTCACATCCATTATATTTGAATGCTCGAACATCTTCATGTTTTCGTGAAATCCCAGAGCCAGTGCTGCCTATGTTATGACTGAGAGGGCCACAGCGTACAGGATACAGACAGTGTTTGATTGAGTGAGCATGTATTAAAATCTGACACTGCCCTAACACAGCTAAAGGAAATTTTAAAAAAATTATTGGTTTTTATTCCAGTATTTATAACACAAAAAAAAATTGAAAGGCAGAATTTTTCCCATTCACAAAATTGGACTCTAACCAAATGTACCATGACATACACTATAACTTGCTATAACTTGATTTTTTATTATAAATCTCAGGGGAAAGATTTTTCTATGACAGTCATCACTATAATATCTGGGTAATGTCATTAATATAACAGATTCAATACAAATTCAGCTGTTAACAATAATTAAAAAGTAATTTTTTTCTAAGAGCATGACTTAGTGGCATATTACTGTGATAATGCTTCCAATTGAAAAAGAGATTTCCAAACATTATTCATTATTTCTGCCTCTGTCTAGAATGCTTACATGGACAAAGGAACATTGGCTGTCTATCAGGCTGGTGCTATCACAAAGCAGTGCCTTTCATTTTACACCTAAGTCTGTCCTTTTTCTGACACATGGACAGTGCTAAAATATTCCTAACAGTCCATAATTCTATGGGAGGAGGCTTAAGGATAAGGTATCTGTCTAGTGCAAATGCTGCGACCGGTTAGCAGAGGCAGATATCATCACACTATTGTCATGAATTTCTGCACCACGCAGCTCACTGGCTAAGTATTACATTTCATACATCAGAAAAAAGGGTTCTGACATGGTCTTCTTGCTTTCATAAATGGCAAAACTGGAGGAAAAACATACGTGAACTCTGTTCTTAAGCAAAGCCTGTTTTTATGTAGTATGAGCAGAACATATAGAACGTAAACTTGGTTTTAGGATGGTGCCGCACCACAAAATGGTAGTGAAATATCTGCTTGCTTATTCACAATGGAGTAACTTAGCTGTGGTTGGAAAACCATCTGTGACCATCTCACCTTTTTACCAAACTCCTCACAATCACATTACCTTGTACACCTTAGTCCCCATGCTGGGAACACCAGCAGCCATTATAAACAAAGAGAAAATAAAGCAGCACTAATAAATGCCATATCTATGCATACCCTGTTGGATTGCTCTGCTTTCTTTGGGAGAAAAAAATTGAGACCTTATTTCTCTGCTTTTTATACATTACTACTATCATAATTTTTTTTTTAATAAATGGAAACTCAGTAAGTTCCTCTTGAATCAAATGCTGCTTATTTGCTTCTTTTATATTCTGTAATTTCCGGCAACAGAAAATTCTAGCCCTAAATCTGAAACATACACATCCATGTATAAGGGTGTCACCCACTGGAGACAGTTATAATTTATCAGCTTCAGCCTTCAAAGCCCTGGGCTTTCCTCTACAGGCCACTGCATACACTTGTTTATTTGCTGGACACTTTGTCAAAACCTCTGTTTAAACCTTTGATTGCAGCCAAAAGCTTCCCAGCTGTCTTCATCTATACTGAGGGAAGGTGACTAAGTTCAATAAGCAGCAGAGATACTAATCCAGCAATGAAATAAGCCTTTGGTAAACGCATGTATGCTTGCAACTCAGTTAATGTAAATTTTTTCAGAATAACTGAAAAATATTTTTATAATCGATAACAACTCACCCTACTAGATATATATGTACTGATTTAACCACCCATTTTAGGTGCAATCCAAGGGTTCAGAGGTAGGACACTGCACTCACATATGCAATGGAGAGAAGAAGGTACCTTCACAGGAACAGCTCCAAGTCCTTTTTTAACTCTTGTAAGAAAGAGAGGCCCTGTTCAGTCTGAGTGAAAGTGGCAGAATGTGTTGCAAAAAAACTTAAAATTTAACAGTATTTATTAAAAAAATCAATAAACTCAAAAGATCAAGAAATATTTTGTCTAACTGAAGCTTCATTTAGAAGTTTGTTTCCTTCTGTAATTCAGTGTCTTGAGATTTTAAACTTCTTTTTGGTGGTGTTTATTTGTTTTTATTTTTGTTTTCAGTTGCTGCACATGCATATCCTATGAGAAAGCATACTTTTATATATATGTTTTAGTACTTGTGACCACCTTGTAGATAAATTTGCGATAGAATTCTTGCTGGATAAGGAAAATACAAACTCCTGTGAATCTGCATGAAGAAATAACAACAACATCAACCACCACCACCACCACCACCAATATGTTTGAAGCTGGCAACTACAAAGTAGACTACTGAAGTTAGCCTGAACCTAACACTTAGAGTGGGATATTTGTATTAAGTTTCTTAAACTTATTTGAAATTATTAATGATTATATTACCTTTATAGTGAGCAAAATGCACTTGGTGCAACAGTGGCAAAAATTATTTGAAATGACAGCTAAATTAAAAAAAAAACTTGCTCCAGGTCACATAATGGGTCATCAGAGAAGCCAGGAGTGAAGCTGAGAAGATTTGCATTGTATGCTGCGCATTCCACCTCCATGTGTGTGACAAGAGAAACTTAAAAAAGACAAGGCTTTGGTTTGGCCAACTCTGGCTCTGCCTGATGTATCCTGGAGTTATGGGACTCAAGATGTGCCAGGAAGAAGGAGTAGTGTTTCTTCCTGTCCCTTTGGCTAAGGTAAAGTGTAATAACATAGGAACTCCTATGGGAAACTGAGATGCCATGAGACCTGACCTAGGCTATATTGCCCATAACTAAGTGCTTGGCTGCAAAACAGGCTGTAAGGAACTGCTTTAGCCAGCCTGATAATTGGTTTTAATCACTAAAAGGAACTTCCTTTGGCAACAGACAATGGAAGAGAGGAACACACACATGTAAGGAAGGGGCGCTTCCAAGACAGAGGAGAAAAGGTATATTCAAAGAGAGGTAAGGTGAGAGATAACTCCCAGGAAAGCAACATGGAACAGATGAAAAACTCAAACAAGATGGTTTTAAAAACAGACACTGAGCCGGAACTCAGAGGAGAGACAGGGTCCAGGTCTTCCTGGTGAGTCCCAGAGAAGAACTGGGAAGAAAGGCATCAAATTCTACTCTAAGACAGGGAAGGGTTGGTACAGATACAATCAGATGTTTTGGAGGCACATAAATTCCCAAAAGAAGTCAACATTAAGGGGTAGAAAATTAGGTAGACTTTCTGGAAGGTTTCAGAAAAGGTAAAAATGAAAAGGTAAAAGCGAGTCTCATCACTGTTGTGATAATATAATGCTTTGGTTTTTTTAAAGAATATTCACAGTTTTGGTTTGCGACTTGTGACTTGACCACAGTTTTATGAATGGACTTGTGTTCAACTCATGTATGTACTTAGTAAACTCCAAGCAGCTCTTCCCTGTTGAGTTAGTCTACACAGATCATCAGATTACTCGTGAAGTGTTGAGGTTACATGCAGGTCAGCTTTTCATGGCATCATTTAGACACTAGCTATGCAGAACTGGGCACCCAGAAATGGATGTCTTACTGCTTACACTTGTATCCAGTACTTTTGTCAGCACTATCCATCTTCAGTCTCAGTTATAAAATAATATATGAAACAGAAAAAATGTGAGTAGCTCCATGAATACCAACCCTAAATGTTTGATGTCCTATCAGCCCTTGTGACTGATCGATATTTATGTTTGGAAAGGTACAAGTCCAGACTAAGGCTTACATGGGCTTTCCTTCATGGATTTAAGTGTTTAATAAGGTATAAGTTCCCACTGAAAATTTCTCTCAGTTGCGGCACTCAGAAGATGCACTCTCCTCCTTTTAAATGATTATCTGTATGTCTTACAAGAACTTAGCCCTTTTAAGCCTGCCCCTCTGCCAGGCTGAACCTGGTTATGAGTTTCAGCATTATCCTAATTTCTGTAGGAAAACAGAAGAAACTTGAGTTTCTTCTTCACATTTTTATTTTAACTGAAGATTCCTCTCCTTAAAATTCTTGCCTACAGAAATACCACAGTACAGGAACAAGTGAAGTAGCTGCAGATAGTCCCCCTTGGATGCAACATTTGGTAATGATGACCTGCGCTGAAGTCTTTAAACAACACAGGCTGACATCTCAACAGCCACAGGACACATCACAGTGGAGTCTTCTGAAAAATGGGTGACTTGTAATGTTGTGCCGGATACAGAACCTCGAAGTCATCAAGCTGAACAGCCCATTTTGGTTTCCCAACTCTTCTTTGCCTATAGAAGTTCAGAGCCCCTTTCTCTTACAAGACAATGCACTGCTCAGCTCCCACGGTCTGATGCAGCAGCCCGTGTAACAGGAGGCACCTCTGTGGTGGCTGGGGCTGACAGTGCCTGACTTGAAATGAGTTTTGCAGTTGGCCACGTTTCAAAGAGGGCTTTTAACAGGTGTGAGGAAATTTCATACTGCTAAGAAATGTGGCAGCCACTTGGAGGTGGTCACAAGCAAAGGTTTTAATCAAACTAATGTTTGACACTAAATCTAATTATGATAAAAAATTGAAAAGTGAAAGCTGCTGGATGCCTATGAAATGCACCATAAAAGCAGGTGCCATAAACTGAGAGAGACAATATCAATTTGCAAACTAATTTCATTGCTAAGGCAGATGCAGAGCTGCTAATGTTGTATGGTTGATACATTAGTGGGAGTTGAAAGAAATCTGGCTTATTCCATTTTCGGTAAACAGAGCACAAAGTTGGCTGTAAATGATCTGTTTAGTAGAATAGACTGAACGTATGAAAAATTATTCATTATGGACATATACAACTCACACATGTCATTGATACCATTTGACCACTCAACCTACAGGATTTATTGTTTTTGGCAAAATAGGCTGCAAACATCCCTAACTGGGATGCAAATTTAATGCCCAGTTTAGGTAACGGACAAAAGGCTCATTCAGAGATTTTAATACATTTTCCACTTACATTACAGATGGTGAACAGCAAATACACAGTCAACTTCTGCGGGTAGAAAGCGTAAGTAACTCGGAGCCTTTTGTGTCGGTTTCATTTTCCTAAATGAAGCGACTTTGGCCTCATCTAGTCTGCGATGTGGAGGCGAGCCGGGCACCAGAACTCCCGCAGAATCTAGGCTTAGCTCAAGCACAGCAGTTTAATTTATGCAGGGAAGCAAAGAGACAAGAAAGGGTTCTTTTCCGCTTATTGCCAGCAGCATTTTATTCACTGGATCACAGTGCGGTAAAGACAGCCAAAATGGAGGTCAGGGCATTTTAAGATGGAGGCGAGGGGAGGGCAGTTGGCAGAACCAATCACTGCGGAGGACCACAATGATTAACAGGGGCGCCAGCCAGTGAGTCGGCTGTCTGGACCCGGCATGGGAACCAATGAGCTGTTCCCCTGGGTGGGGACAGCCCCTGCTGACCCGGGGCTATGTCACCCCATCTGCCACGAAGGGGGGAAAGGACCGGCAGCCCCAGCCCGGTGGGGCGGGGCCCAGTCGCAAGCCACGCCCAGAGGCACTGCAACAGTCAACAGTCAAAATTATTTCAAAAGTGCAGTATTCTTCTTTCACAATTTTTATATATGACAATTTTTATATATTTGTCAATATTGCAAGACTGGCTTTAAGACTTTCTTTTCTGGCAATATATACAAAGTGAACAAACTAGGTTTTGTAATGAAATCAAGTATGTGAGAAATCTTGATAAGTTAACAACTGTTTAATATTTTTCAGACTAACTGCAAACGAACTTCTACCAAATTCCTTGTACAGGTTTGGTAACTCTCAGGCTCAAGTACCTCTCCACCGATCGAAGCGGGTTTAAATTACAGATCATAAAATATTGTTAAATACTTCCATTTAGCAGTCACTGAAGTGAAATTCAATGCATGTAAGCACCTGAGACCTGTTGGCTTGCACAAGCCAGATGAGGCCCGACTTGAGTCTTCTTAAAATCAGGGTAAGTTTTGCATTGATTTTAATGAGAGTTCGATCAGAATTATTGGGTGTTTCAGTCAGTACAGACTGTCTAAGGCACTGATGCTAGTTGACTTAGAGAGCCCTATTAACTTTACTAGCACTAATGAATGCTATTACCATTCAAAACAGACTGGCTGCATGAAACCAGCTGTTAGGAATGGTTCCTTGCCTGCACTAGCTCCTAAGCCATTCCCAGGAACTATGTTGGCTAGCCAGGGCCAAAGCTGTGCCAGAGAACATTTAACAGTACAGATGACTGAGTTTTGGTGTTACTCAATTTACTAACAAGATGTAGCTACTGTGCAAGCCACCATACAAGGCACTTTGTGCTGGTCAAATACAAGGCAAACCTCTCCACTTATTTGCAGCTAATCCCACTTTAACCAAATTGCCTTTTGATTTTGCTAATATTTGAGGACAGATGGACCACTGGCTGACATTGAAATAATTTCTCTTTTGTTTCCTACTTGTATTTAAACCTATGTTATAGATGTTAAAATTTTTCTACATCATACAAAATCTGTATAAAGTGCTAATTTCTTTCAGCTCATAAAGCTCTGAATTTTTCTAATAATGTCAATAATTGTTTCCTTTTTTTTTTAAATTAATCTGAAAGGCTAAGAAAGCATGCTTATGCCAAATACTATTACTATTCTTTAACTGCTGTGCAAGAACATTTCAGGATTCCCATAGAAGGTGCACACCAGTCTCTGTCCATACCTACATATTATTCTGTATTTTCTCCATAGTGATTATAATTTTTTAATCTTTAGATCAACACAAATGTTTACTTCTATCTTAGTATCAAGCTATGCTTTTGCCTTGAGTTTTTAGAATGTGTGACCAAAGTACATT
The DNA here is from genome assembly GCA_013398175.1 of Climacteris rufus. Classification (NCBI taxonomy): domain Eukaryota; kingdom Metazoa; phylum Chordata; class Aves; order Passeriformes; family Climacteridae; genus Climacteris; species Climacteris rufus. The sequence goes on from VZRZ01007689.1 coordinate 606,429, forward strand.
GTAAAGTATGCTTAAATACACTATAAGAAACTTGTAGAAACTTGTGTGTCAGCTGCTCTCGAACAATTCAATTTACTGTAATGATCTGCAAATAAGAAGTGGAGCTTTTCTCCATTTACACGATGCTGCCAACAAAAATACCAGGCTACTCAGAAGTGCAGAAAAAAAAAGAAGGTGTTACTTCATCCAGGAATAGAAACTGATCCCTTTTGATGTGAATTGCACCTTCTTACATATATATCATTACATATTACACCTGTGACTGTTTAACTGTCATCATCTAAAAATCACATTAGTGAAAACACACTTCAGTAAGTAGCATCCTGGAATCATTAATAAACCATTAGTTGTTTCTCACACAGACATTTAGCAAATTGCTGATATTTCCATGTTTTCATTAGTAAAATTTCCTTTAGTTGCAAAGAGAAATGCTTCCTTTGTTATTTAAAGTAATATGGTACTATCAAAATTTCTGTAAGTGAAATTACAGCCATAATAATTCTTTCTTTTTTTTTAATTATAAACCACATAAAGTCCCTGTGCATGACCCTATAGGTCCGGTTTTGGTCTGTCTCTCTCCCATATGGATGAATATTCCCTGTCACTCTTCAAAACTAGCTTGAAATCTCTTTTGAGTAAATAGGTCTAGTGCCTGGCCAGTATAACCTACATACTGCAGCTCGGCCATGTCCTCAAGCTTAGTTCCTTTGTGAATACTTTTTGTCTTCTAAGCCAGCATGCCACAAAAAAAGTGCATTCATACCCAGCATAAGCATAACATGTCTGTATCTCAATTGCTGCCTTTTCACATTGCCACCATGTTATAAAGGGAAGTTCATAAAAATGATAATTCAAATATGACTATATTCAGCTTTTCTTAAAAAGTGAGAAGTTCAAGTCCTTAATTTGCTTCCATTAAAATGCTATAGATTTCTGCAAAACAGAACTAGGTTAGTCACTGTTTATCACTAAATACCACAGCTTTGCCCAGAAAACTACAGCGTTAATTAAAATGCCAAACTTTTAATCTGCTTGTCTATTGCATTGTATGAAAGACTTACTTTATTGACCGGAAGAACATTTTTCACATTGAAGTAGAATCCAAAGTAAACCATGTTAAAAACTCCGTGACGGCCCAGCGTTGCAGTAAGGCCTTTGTTGAGTCCTTGGAAGCCCAGACCACCAGTTTTAATGATCTGCTGTGCTTGAACAAAGCTAGATGGTTGCTACACAAGTTAAGCAAAAGAAGGAAGAGATCATCTTTAAAAAAAGGAAACAATAAACATAGCATAATTTCCATCCTGTTGACAAACACAGCGTTGCCAATTCTTGTAATTTTATCCTAAGTATCACCATATTTGTTATTTTCCCTTTCCTGCGACCATATAAAAATCACAACTTTAATTAAAAAAAGATTTCTCATCTTCCTGATTGCAGAACATGATGAAAACATGACTTGTGTACTATAAAAGACTAGTACTGTAATAGACTTCCATTTAATAAAAGGCAAAAAGGAAGAAATTGCCTTGTATCAGACAGAATCTGCCTGACTACATACACCTGTGATCTACTTTTGAATATACTTTAATACCCAGAATTAGGTATTCCCCTTCTGAATATGTTACATTTCTTTTAGTTGCATTTTAAAAAAGTTACTTTCAAAAAGTTTTTGAATTGAGTTTGGCTTTCTCCAAAGCATAAAGCCAGCTCAGCTCTGGGTAACCAAATATATAATTGGAAAGGCAAAACATGACTTCCAGTAGGAGGTTCAGACATGAAAATATAGAAGAATTTTGACTACACCACTGTGAACACCACTGATTTCAATACACTTATTTGTTTAAGAGCTTTCCATTTCAAAATATCACTGTGGCAGATCAACAGCATTAGCCAAATGATGCCTACTATATCTCACACAGAATATGACTGCTGATTTAGATGACTGACAAAGTTTCATTCTGTTTTTTCATATTTCATAACTAATATTATCCTGTTAATATATATGCTCTGCATACATTTTACTACAGTTTACTTTTCTAACTACCTCCAAGAATTCAAGTCAGAATCTACTGTAAAATGGAGATACCCAACACAGATACTAGCAATAACAGCCTTTTTCTTGCCCCAAAAGTGGAGATTAGATCTTTAAGAAATAACTAGTCGTCCTGATTAAAGTGATTTCAGCTGAATACAATAGCAACCTTCAATAGTAAGGTATCCCTTACTATCCCTTTTCTTGAATATGAATTTACTTATGACTCAGAGGGGAAGCCTGTCACTTGTTGAACACCTGAGGTGGGTTTCATTAGTTCAAATGTAGATACCTGCAATGTCTACATCTGACTTCCTTTTTCAGTCCTCTATTAATAAAGAGGGCTCTCTTACACAGCAATTCACTTTTACTAAAGTAGGCATCATCATGTCAACTGATAAAGCCATAGGAGGTCTGTGGTTCATCAGTGATGATGGAAGGACCTTAGATAGAGGAATTTATCGTACAGACATCTGGAACTAATGCACTCGCACTGCTGTTGACTTTTACCTAATACAGACCTACTCAGTAGAAACTGGAGTCAGATTCATAAAGCAGAAAAATGTATTTGTTTAATTAATCATAACTCTTCAGTCAGGTGAGAAGACTTTAGTCATCACACCTGCTTTCATAGCCAGTGAGTTATCCAGGACTACAGGGAAAGGGAATAAAAAAAGGAAAACTGAACAACATGGTGTTGAGCCTTCTTGCAGTTTGCTTTTAAAAAAAGTCACCATTATTTTTGGCTGTAACAATCCACATTACAAAAGGGCTCATACATGATTTATAGGGGCCTTCCTCTTTAAATCTATCAACCCTCGAAAGATGATCTGGTACCACAGAACAATTCAGCTGTCACCGCAGGGTGTGAATATTTGCTTTGGGGGTGTGCAGGAGTCTGGGTGTGAGTGTATGTGTTCATGCTCTTCCTTGTTCCTTTCAAACAAGATATATTTATTATTTCAATACAATAGTCAAAGAAATATGTGAACTGCATTAGGTTTCATCATGTAATATGAAAGCTCCACAGTGGGATAGGTACACACTTTATTTAAACCTTTTAGAAAAAGAGTGCCTGGTAATGAAATGAGTGAACCATTACCTTATGCTGTGTAATATAACATCTGGACATGCTTCTTCCAATAGACTTGAGTTTACATGCTTTAGTGTGGAATGTTCTTTAACATATTCTTAATGTGTACTTGACATCAAGCTATACAGTCACAGGATTTTTTTCTGATTCACAGCAAATTTGGAATTCTAACATTCTTAAAAGATGTATTAAAAAATTTAATGTCTGTGATTTAACTCTCTTTGTGATTTAAGAATTTCGTTTCCCTTGGATTTCTTTCCCTAGAGCAAATAGTTTATATTTTCAATGTAAACTAGGTTTCTAGTAGAGTCTCAATAGCATTCTGTCACAACTTTATTTGTATGATAATATGTTACTATTTGGATTTTGTGAAAAATTTCATTTAAATTAAATTATAGAATATTCACCTGAACAAAAACAACTCAGAATGCTTTTGGACAGCTACACTGTGATTATTGTAGTATTCTGAAGGTCACTGAGGAAGGGATGCCGTAACCAGTGTAATTGCATAAAATTTACAAACTAAAACACACCAGATTTTGTTAAAAATTTTGCAGGAGAAAAAAACCTAAAACATATGAAGTGAAAGGATATATTGGTCTTTTGCAACTTTACAAGGAATAGTTTGTTCAACATATAATACAGGGTTTTTTTATATGTAAAAGCAGAGGTTTTTTTAAGAGAGGTTAATTCCATCTTCACAACTGTGAAGCAGAAACATCCAGAATATCTGCTTAGTTTACTACTACTGGAGCAGTACTAGGCCATAATTTTATCACATCATCTTCCTGAGAGAGACATCCTCTCATACATTGCTTTTTCCCACTTTCAGTCTCTCTCCTTCCAGGGTTCTAAACATTTTACTCCTGTACTGTATTATTTATCTGTTTCAGTGGCTTTGCCTTGGTTAAAAAATGTCTAGACTGGAGACTTGCAGCAAACAGACATGTCTTTCATATGCATTAAGAATCAAACAGAAATTTACCAAACATTTTAAAATTTATTCTGGAAGAAAATGCTTTTCTGGATGAGTTATGGAGTAGGTACCAGCTACTCTATGACATTTGGAACTCAGTACCAGTATCTTTCCAGAGTGTACCTGAGAAGCTTGGCCCAAACAGTTCATGTAAATGGCCGGGTCATAAATCTCTTTACTGTGCATGCCCCAAAAGGGTCCAATTCGTGCAGATGAGTGCTATAAGACATTCAAGCATTAACTCAGTCAAAACTTAGTAGTAGAATATGCAAAAATCATGCCCCACCAGGGATTCAGCCAAGTTTTTCATGTGATGCTTACATGATTTGGCACTTCTACCATAGTATAGCTGATTTGTCAAAAGTTTTTTAAAAAGATGATTTGACAATTGTTATATTTATTCAACGAGAAAAGAAAAAAGGAACTATATTACCGCCTTCCTTCTTTTCCGGGTGGAACATTTTCTGCATTAAAATTAATAGAACTAGTGCATTCCTGGTAACACTTGATTTTCATGAATCCCTGTTTCCAGTTTAATCTTTTTTCCCTTTCAGCAGTACCAAGAACCATGAACAAGGTTTTGCACAATGAATTCTTTGGACAAAACAATATTTGAATAATAAAACTCTGAAATGAAGCAATAATTTAAATTATCAATGTGCTTCATTATGTAACAACTTTCCAGTTTGTGCTAATAAGTGTGAAGTCTTATTATATAAGTAATTTCATCCAAGAAATATAGCATAAAATACAGCAGCTGGACTCTGTCTAGGGCAGAGGGCTGTGGTATTTTACGCTAACCTTATGTTCTCAGTTGAAGTCTGGAGCCCACTGGGGTAAATGTGCTGTGTACAAGGGCCTCAGGTTTTTACTTCCGGATTACAGTTCCTCACAGTGCTGGATTACTGTCTGCTCTGGAGGGATGAAGGTACACCTCAGGCACAGAATATTTACAATGAAGATGCTGATGTCCCTGAAAATACTGCATCCATCTCTGCATATCTGAAGGCATTGTCTATTGCGTCTCTTCTTTTTCCGTTTCTGTTAAGCTTGTGGGAAAATCATTTGCATCAACCCAATGTATTATAAACATTCTGCTCTAAATATGAACCTTGGAGTGCGTTTTGCCTAATAAAGTGGAAAAAAGAGCATGAAGCAATTTTCCTACCTCTGTGAAGGCATTCTGATTGGTCTGTAAGGTAACCTTTACTACTTCAAAAGGGTTAACCACAACAGCCTCTGTCAACCCAGATCCCAAGCCAGCAACTGCAAATGCCTAGGAAATTTAAAATGAAAGTTAAATATTAAGGAGTAATACTTCCTGAACATCAGATTATGAAAATGAGTGATACAATGCAAACTGCAAGACTAAGGTAATGCAGCAGTATTCTATTACTAAACAACTTTAGCCCTTGATTAGATGCTGACAGTTCATGAAGACAATATGACAATAGCCATAAACCATATTCCAAAACAGACAAAATAAAATGTCATAGCACTGTCCATGAATTTTCTTTTCAGCTGGAAGCAAAATTGTGGTACCAAGTTATTACAAAAACATGGAAAAAGTTGAAAAAGAATGTTCTCATGTTATCTTTGGGTGGAGTATGAATAATAACACAAATATAAGTGCAGTTATGCAGCACTGGGAAAAATAAAATCTCTGAACTGAGCATTAAGCACATAACACTAACATATTAACTTAAAAATAAATGCAAAAAATTAAAATAGTGCAGTACTTGAGCAAATTGCACAGGTAGAAGAAGGTTCTTCTACGTAGGTATCAATCCTAGAAAGATTTATATGGGAATGAGTGGTACACAGGGAAATGTCAGCATTCACTGCAAGGATGAATTAAGTCCATTTACTTAGAAGCTGGTAATACATTTCAGTCATAGATACAGAGATACTCACTGCTTTGCTTTCCAACGTGGCACAGCATTTTTAAATACCTTAATTTGTTTTTAACAAAAAAAGTATTAAAATATTTAGGTCAATTGAGAAAATTCAGAGGGGTTACATTTAATGATCACTTTGCACATTTATTGCCTCCACTTAAATCCCCAAACACTCTAGGGGCTGAAAAAAGTCCCAGGACCAAAATACATTATAATGAGTACTTTTGCTGAAATTCAAAGAAACTAAAGGTAAGGAAAAAACAACAGTGAGAAAAAATTTACTTAATACAGAGGGATGTGAGCAGGGACTGTTGAGAGCTCAAGAAAGAGAAGAATAGAAAGTTAGCAGGGTAGTGGCAAACACTGGTCTTCTTGCCTTTGGAGAAGATTGCATTACCAACAAATCTATTTTTCCAGTAAGATGAGAACCTTTCATCATCAACCATGAGACTGAAGCCAGTAGGAAGATGGTGCTAATGTATGCAACTCTTTTTTAACAATACATCTTGCCTTGATATGAGGTCTGTTGAGGCACCTAGAAACATTCTGACTGGCTTAGACCAGAATCCCTCCCAATCTTCTTTTTCTCTCACTACCACAGCTATCTTAGGGTCAAATGCCTCTATGGCAACAGTACTGCACCAAAAATGTCAGGGCTGTCTGATGGTTCTGAGTGTTGCTCTAGCTATTATATGAATCAGAGTAGTTTTTGGTCAGCTACTGCATATTTACAAATTCTCAGCATATCTTCCTTTCCTTCAAAAAGTGCTAGGGCACCATGGAACCTTAAACTCTGTTTTTTCCCACCTGCTAGGTAACAAGTATCAGTCTCTCCATTTACAGCTAAGGATGAGAAGAGACTGCTGAAAAATACCAGACAAAATAGGAGAGACTGCAAACAGCTGTAGGATCAGTACAATAATTAAGAGGAAGAGGAAACTTGCTATAACCTACTTAATATAATTCCATGACCATTCACTCACTGCAATGAAAGGCAGATGTAAATGGAAGCAATACGGTTTGAAAGAGACTTGAAATAACCAAAACCTTAATAGCATAGCCATAAAAATATAAATTGTGTCCGAAAGTTGTGATGTCATAATTTTGAAAAAGAAATATTTACTGTGATTTACATTCTCACAACATTGACAAATTCTTATCAATGTTTGCAAGGGACAAGTCTGTTTTGAAAAACTGTTGACTGAGCTGGACCCTTTAATTTTGGGCTTCTTCTATGGGAGGAAGCAGATGAGACTGTTCAGTAGACACATATTACATGACAACATGATGTTCTGTGTCCATACATACCAGTCCTGGTGGCAATGATGCGTATCCCAGCAGTTTCTTGTATTGTTCAAAGGTGAAAAACTGTAAATAAAAGTAAGACTCAAAATGCACTGAAAAAAATTCTGGGTTACTTATGCAAATTAGTAAAAAGCGGACTACAATGGAGTTTCAATACCTCGTATCCTGAGTAGCCACATGCAGTTCTGCAAAATAAGCACAAGCCACTTTTGTTTCACACTCTCTGTAGTAGTGTTAGATATGCAAGAGCAGACAATCAGGCTTCAGAACAGATTTTATTAGTGTGTCATGCATAATAGCAGTATAACTGCAAATCAAGTAATGCTTTATCTAAGACTTACATCACATAGGACACATTTTAAATTTATAACTTTTCCTCTACCATTAACTTTTATATACAAGTTCAAATGTAGTAGCAGATATTACAATTTCCCCATGAAATTTTCCCCACAACTTTAATGTGATGTACTGCAATCACTTTCACATTTCTCAAACACTAGTTTACTTCTCATCAGAGAGGTATAATTGCAGATTTTGAAGATGAAAAGTCTGTAATTTTTGTAATCTTCTACTGTCAACAGGCACTTTTTTTTTTAGTTTCTCTCTCTTTACAAATAAATCTTTCAGCCAATTGTCTGCTTTCAAACAGTGGCACTTAGGAGTTCTGAGCATCTGCAATTCCTTAGAGGCTGAGTCTTGAAAGCTGTACTCTTGGGTGTTTGAATTGCAAGAAAGAAATGAGATCAGCTTCACCTGCACCAATATGGTGAAAGACAACCATTCACAAATGGCTCACTTTGCAACCTAACATTTATTGCCACCCAAACCTGTTAATTTTCAGACTACCTTTTGTGAATTTTTATAACAATCAAAGCATGATAAATTAATAGATTTGTTCTTCCAAGAAGAATGTTGAGAATAACTCTGACCACACCGAAGTCAGTAAGAAGCTTCCTGTTGGCATAAGCAGACAGACTTTTGCTACCTAGCTCCTTGTCTGTGGACACAAAGTACAAGATGAGTCAAAGAAAGAGTATATGTGACATTTTACAAATTATTGGAAAGATGTCCTCTGAAATATAGCACACAATCTAGGCCACTATTCAAAAAAGAAGAACTCAGACTACATCATATTCAAAACAGGGCTACCAGGATCATTAAGGAGAACTTAGAGATTATTTTAAGAATGAAGACTTAAGGAGAATAAATGCTTTCCTTAGTTTAGTTAAGCAAAAGAGAGGCAGGAGAATGAAAAACAAGGAAGATATGTAACATATTCCTCCACACAGCATCTGCTCATGCACGAGACAATCAAACTGCTTCACCACGAGAGGAAGGCAATGAGGCCAATGGAGCTGTGGGAATCATAAGAAACGTAAGGGAATAGAGTTTTTAAGACAAAACAGAAAGACTGGGTGACCTGTGCTGGGTCTCAGCCAAAGAAGATGAGCTCTGTCCTTCAGGGTTCAGTTACTACAGACCTATCAGAACAAAACAGCTTTTCCATAAACCACGTGCACAGGAACATGAGTAATAAGCACCACATTTTCATTTTAACTTGTTTAGAACCTTGTCCTATGGCAAAGTCAATAAAATTTTTCAATCAAGACCTGCTTCAAATGAAAAGTCACTGGAATCATACCAAAAATCATCAGAGAATTGGGTGTTAATGTGTTGATAATGCCACTGATTTAAAGCAAGAGGGAATATATATACATAACGCAAAATTGGGTTGTTAAATTCTGAAAACTGATGGGCTGATGCTCTGGTCAGTGGATAGATACTTTTTTATATCCTCAGGTGGGGTTGTTATATCATTCTGCAGAAAAGGTCCTAGAGCTGGGGCGCAGATTTTAACTGCCCTCCAAAGAGTATACAGATTGAACATTAATCTTGCAAACATCCTGCAAATATGTTTAAAATTTTTGCATTGGCCTTGGCAATAATCAGAAAAGATAGAAGTGTTAGTTAAAATGTAGGTCTATCTTTTTGGATAACTGAAGGTATCACAGAAAAAGTCTGACAAAGTGGGCGGGTAAGCTGCTTTACTGAACTAAATTAATTTCTTATTGTGATAAAGTTTGCTTTATTCTCTCTCCAGCATCTTTCTAGTCATTGTTACCCTCTTAACCTTTAATGGAATTTCTGGTATTCCTTAATGTTTTCCATAGTGTTGCAGATCTGTAAAATAGTTGTAATAAAGGCAGAAATACATTACCTAACAATGTTTTGGTCTTTAAAATGTTACCTTAAAAATCAATAGTTTCCTAGAGTCATAAATACAATAACTACTTAATAGTAACAATGCTTTATATAATTTTTAAAAGAAAACAAATCAATAGCAATAAAACAGTATAAATGCCACTGGGTATACTAGGGTGGCTAGTATAAATACAATTTTGCAAAAAAAAATCATACTGTATCATATGAATTTATATAATGTAGGTCCACCCAAAATGTTTTTGAAAACACAGAATAATTTGTCTTTTCCTCTAGAGTTATATTAAATTAATAACTTTGCGCAAAAAAACAATTTCTCAGAATAAATGTATTTAAAGCATGCTTTTGTGGATATAATAACCAATATTGTCCATCTGGTAAAGATACACTTTAATTGAAGTTACACAGAAAATAGCCAAAGTACTTACCAGATGTCTCAATAACTCTAAGGTAAAAATATATGCTTGAAACAAGATGTCTGGGAACACATGAACAATATAAATTTGCCCCAAAAGTTCATCTGTTAACCATTGTATTGGCATCATCATTTCTTTCCTCCAAGTTCAATCTAACAAAAAGTTATAAACTTTGACTTTTCATCTTCCAGAAACACCAGCTTTCTTTTTAGAAGGGAAATAAAAAGAGAGAATAAAAGAAATAGAAAGACAGACATGAGAACATAGTTGACTAAAAATGAAACCGTATCTTCAACACTTAACTGAAAAACTGAGGCTAAATAACTTAATTTTAGTAGCTTTATTTTTATTTGCAAAAATACATACCAGATAAAGACAATGTTTCAGTAGCACGAGTACATTTTTTCTGAGTACAAAATCTCCCTTGTCCATTCTCTAGACACTTTTATGACATTAGAACTAGAAGCTTTCAAAAAAGTTCATTACAAACATAAAACAAGGCTGCTGGAACCTAGAAATTTCCTCTCTCCCTTATGTGCTTTCTCAAGTCTCGGAATCATTGGCCTGAATATAGTTTTCCTCTAAATCTCGCTAGTTGGTTTGGCAGTGGAGAAGGGACAGCCTGAGGCCTGTTAAGATGAGGAAAACTATTAGACGAATAAAAGGTAGAGAGTGGGCCAAAGGAAGCAGTGACTTTTCTTTTGGGGTCACAGCCAAATAAGGTTAGCAGAAATTTGAGATAGGCTGGATTCTCTTCAAGGCAAAGCTGTGTGCAAAGTCCACATTGGATATTAAAAATGGTACTGGCATATAACATCTCACATTGAATTGCTTCAGGATATAAGTTTGTACAAGGACACTATGGTCCTGCCCTGTGTCTGTCACTGTCTTCTAATGTAGAATACAACTGATGTCTCAAGGTAACTTAAAGTCATTTTGACGTCCTTGGAACAGCATTAAATCTAAAAAAATATTGTAAATAATGAAAGAATTTGACTATTTAACACCCCCATGTTTAAGATTTAAACTTGACTTACATGTTTTCAGAAAACTCAGCTCTCACATAAATGTCCAAGAATTAGTTAGAAAGCATCCCACTAAAAGTGGACAAGTAAGGCATTCAAGGAGCTCTGAGCTTATGATGTACAAGAAGTTGAAAGAACTGAGTCTGTTTAGCCTGGAGACAAGAAGGCCAAGGTGATCTAAGTTCTGTCTTCCACCTTGTAAAGGTTATACAGAAGAGAGTTAGGCTTTCTCAGAGGCCAACAACAGAAGCATGAGAGGCAATGACAGAAGTTGCAATGGGAGGACTGGATATAAGGCAATACTCTTCACAGTAAAGCAATTAAGGACTGGATCAAGAACACAGAGAGGCTGCAGTCTCCGTTCTTTAAGATTTTCAGAACTCAACTAAACAAGACATCAGAACAACGTGACCTAACCATGAAGTCAGCTCTGCCTTGATCCAGAAATCCCTCCCAAATTAACAACTTTCTATGATTCTATAATAATATTGAATATCACGGGGTTTTAGCCAATTTATCAATTTGAGTAAGGGAAAGTGATTTAAAGTTTATGAATTACTAAATTTGGTAGGAGAAATCAAATCTGGGTTAGAATTTTAACTAAAAATATGCTGGAATCTGAAAAGCACAATCAGATTTACTTTGTCCTGTTTCAAATGAAATGAAATGGATACAGGAAACAACACAGTATGAAGAGAACAAGTTATTAGGAATCTTCTAAATATCATCCATCTATTCTTTACTACCACTTTGCTATTACATAGGACTTTAATTTCCCTGGTTTTATTAAAGAATTTTGAGATAAGTGACATATGTCACTTGCATCTAAAATGCCAGTGCAAACAAGAAGATGACATTACCAGAACTCCTTTAGGATTCTGTTACAAGGTCACATCCTGTCACTTTGTACAAATATTATTCCTCTGTAAAGGAATTGGAATGTGAATGATTAATTGCAGACTAAGGACTAAAATCATATGCAGCCTTTTTAGAAAGAAACAACAAAAAGAAAGAAAGAAAGGAAAATGAAGACATTCTGTAGAAGAACTGCTTTTAGACACATTTGGTGCAACTATGGAAACTTCAAAGTTCTGAAGTAAAAGACAAAGAAACATTTGCTCTTAACACAGTGGCTGCTTTGATAGATTTAAAACTTTGAGATGATGTGTTTAATAACTAGGTTTTAATTATAAAGATTGCATGGCTTAACTGAAAAAACAATGTATTGAAGTATTTTGCTTAGGAATGTTACTAAAATCATGTTCTACAAATCAAAAGAAAGCACAATAAAAGAAAATCAGATCAGCATTTGACAGCAAATACACTTTGATAGGCTATCATCTATAACCGTAAGAGAGCTGGAGTAAAATGTTCTTGCACCATGAGGAGTTGTGTCCATTACTATCTTCAATCTCTTAAGAAGTTAGTGTATGGGGCAGAGTGCTCTTTGGAGCACAAGAAAACTCTGGGCAGCACTTCAAAACTACTGAGTAAGTACTTATTAGTGGCTTCTTTAATGGCTTCTTGTGTTAATTTATTAACCTGTTAGTTGTTTTGCAAGTTGCTAGGCATTTTCAGTAAAACAAAATATCTAAGCCAGAGGCAATTATGAAGCTAAAATGCAACTTAAACTATTATATCAATTTTGACAATATAAAATAATTGCAATTTTTTTTTCAGTAATGTTAGATGCACAGGTCAAAATTAGCTCAACATTTACAAGCCTTATCCTACACTTCTTAATCAAGGACAGTTTTTATTGTGCTATCAACAGGAAACTTTCCTCCTAGTAAAAATCAGAGGATTAATATGCCAAGTAAGTTTAAGATTCTAATCTCAGTCAGTGGGGGAGAAATAAAATGTTTTACAGCTGCCACTGTCCCTACTTATATTTTTAAAGGAGGAAGCATGGGGTTTTTACCTTCACCGCCCTTTTGGGTGTCTCAGCCAAGACAGGAGGAAGTATTCCTTTGTAGAAGCCAAGTAATCTATTGAAGAAAAAAAAAGAAATTATTTTTGTATGGATAAACAACATATCAGTATCATACTGCCAATTCTATTTTCACTTTTGAGTAAAGCAACTAACATTTCAGCATTTCCAGCCATACAGACAAATAATGATACTCTCTGTTTACTTGCTAAATAATGTGCTATCAATTACATGATATGCTGGTGAGATGATATCGAGAAATCAGCAATGAATATGTAAAAATTAAATCAATTTTTTCTGAGTAGACAAGAAATTCTATTTAAAAGGAGAGGAGCAGTTTTGACAATGAAAAAGAAGTATTATTTCATTGGTTTAATTTGCTTGGTATAGCAATGATAATATTAAAAAACTGAAGTCACAAAATACAGATTCGGAAAAAACTGTGACTTCAACAAGTTGTATATAAAATCACTGTGTGCTTCTCTTCAGATGCTAGGTAAGACGTCTTTTAAAGTTTGGTTTGAAACATGACTCAAAATGTATGAAGTTTTTTTTTTTTGGCAACTTAGTTTTAAAACAACTTACCTATTCAAAGAGCCATAATAGAATGTATGTATTTCATCTTGGAAAAAAACATTTGGGCACTATTTTGTCACTGGTTTCACATAGGTCTTTGTCCCTCTCTTGCCTGGCTCCATGAACATCCAAGGAGTTTACAGTGGCTGCTGACTTTTGAAGCTGGCCTGAAGCCAAACATATGTGTGTGTGTGTGTGCGTGTGTGTGTGCGTGTGTGTATGTGTGTGTATATAGCCTGCTACATGCCAGCACATATGGCATTTGCAGGCAGCCTGAGCTCTGCTTACAAGGCCAATGTAGATGCATAATGCTGGGTCTTGGAAATGCTTTAAATGAGTTTTCAAAATAGTTTCAAAATCCCCATATGGTGTAAAAATAGACATAGTTCTTGTCTGCTAGGTCTGCACACTAACTTGGACAGTGCATGGTGAGAGTTCAGAAAATCATCAAGGTTGGAAGAGACTTTCAAGGTCACCCAGCCATCAACCCAGCACCACCACTATAATCCCTAAGCCACTAAACCCTAAATTACACAGCCAGTGCCAGATCCAGATGCCTTCTGAACACCTCTGGGTATGCTGACTCCACCACCTTCCTGGGCAACTTATTCCAATGTCTGACCACCCCAACAGTGGAAAAATCTTTTTCAATATCTAATCTGAATCTCCCGTTTTAGCTTAAGGACATAAATTACCTTGTTAGCCAACAAGAGTGTATCCTACAACTTATCGATCTGCAGAATGTATACATTTATTCAGGACTGTAAGAGAATTATCTCTACACATGAAAAAATTACTTCTTAAAGCAAAGCATTTGTGTCTTTTTAAAATGTTGAAAGGTGGTGATGTTGGAATGTGATGATTCACCTTCCTAAAGCAGCCTATTACTTGGAATACTTTTGCAGAGTGTGTAAGAGTCATGACATCAATGGATTCTCCTGTAGTTAATCTCTGCACCTCAAAGGAAAACAACTAAATTCATATTCCCTACATGAATTTAAAATACCAGAAATGCTACACCATTTTTCCCATCCTTCTTCGACCACTTCTCTGGAATTCTCTTCTTAAGCTTCTCCAATATAAATAAAATAATTTAGGCCTTGTAAGATGCTCCAGGTTGGGTATATTGTTTATCCTTTGAAGTAATCGATTTATGAACTCCAGTCCATGGTAAAAGGATACTTTGAACAGTTAATATAAGGATGGTTTCATGATAAATTAGTGAAAGGTAGGAGATTGAAGTAGTTCAGTTGAGTCATCAGATGTTTGAATTTCCCCAAAGTCTTACCTTCCAAACATAAACAAATATATGTGTGTATCTATTAATATAGATATAGTTATACCTATAGATACCTACAGATATGAATATAACATTATAACTAAACTGGATCCATAGAATTATAGAATAGTTTGGTTGGAAAGGACCTTAAAAATAATTTTTTTCCAACATTCCTGCCATAAGCAGGAAACATTCCACTAGACAGGTTACTCTGAGCCCCATTGAGCCTGGTCTTGGTCTTTATTTTTAATCCTGGATTTATCTTACTCTTTAGTGTTTCGTACATATACAGAGTACATTGCAGATTCATACTGAAATGTCAAAAAACTTCAAGCATGTGATTCATATATTTTAATGTGAGTTCAAACTGAAACTGAGGTCCAAGTAGGATCAGCTACAGGAACACAGACCCCTATAAACACTTTCTTCCATTCAACTCAGTCTAAACCCCTGTAAGCATAACTACAACAGGCATCCTGCTTAGAGTTTCTAGTACTCCACATGATTGGAATTGGAAAGTGAATGTCCTCCACTGGTGTAGCTCTGACTGCAAGAAAATGAGACTCAATCTTGATTCAGATTTTCTCATTAGTAAGAGATGCATAAGCAGAAAAATATGCAGAGTAAGCCAACAATACATTTCTAAAAACACACAGCAACATTATCTAGCCTTACACAGCAGGACAGGTTCCTTTTCCAGGATGCCTTTTTGTATACTCAAAATGTATGCAGCTATTGGATATATAAACCTTGTAACATTCCCACAGTCTCTCAGGTTCTCAGGGAAATCTTTTCTGAGAGAATGTGAAGAGGAAGGATATACTAGGAATTTGAGCAATACATTTGTCATCTCACCAATCTTGTAAGGCAGGTAGTCACTTCTAAAGAGTAATCCAGCATTCTATCACAAGTCAGTGTTGAAATACCAGTGATTTATATCATCATCAGAGCAGATTATTTGAAAGTTATAGAGAAATGGGAACTGAAAATATAAAAAGTAATTATCCATTGCTTCTGAATCACAGAATGGCTGAGGATGAAAGGGACCTCTTGAGATCATCTTACCCAACCCCTTGCTGAAGAAGGGCCACCTAGAGTCAGTCGTCTAGGACCATGTCCAGACGACTTCTAAGCATATTTAAGGAAGGAGATCCCACAATTTGTCTAGGAAGCCTGTGCCAGTGCTCAGTCACCCTCACAGTAAAAATATGTTTCCTGATGTTCACATGGACCCCCTTGTGCTTTAATTTGTGTCCATTGCCTCTGGTTCTGTCACTGAGCACCACTGAGAAGAGCTTGGATTCATCCTCTTTTCACCCTTCCTTTAAGTACTTCTGCATGTTGATTAGATCCCCCTCTGACCCTTCTCTCCCCCAGACAGAATAGTTCTGTCTGTCTCAGCTTTTTCTCATATGAAAGATGTTCCAGCCCTTTAATCATCTTAGTGGCCCTTCAACTGAACTCTCTGTGTTATGTCCATGGCTCTCTCGTATTGGGGAGCCCCGAATGGCCCAGCACTCCAACTGTGCTCTCACCAGTGATGAGTAGGGTGGAAGTAAACACCTTCCATGACTTGCTGGTAACACCCCTCCTAATGCAGCACAGGATACCAGTAGCCCCTTTGGTTGCAGGCCATATTGCTGGCTCCTGCTCAACTTGGTGTCCATGAGGACCTACACATCCTTTTCTGCAAGTCTGCTTTCCAGCTGATTGGCCCCCAATATAGTACTGATGCATGTATTTATTCTTTCTCATACACAGGACTTCGCACTTCCCCTTGCTGACCTTCATGAGGTCCCTGACGGATGCTCTCTCCAGCATGTCAAAGTCCACCCGACTGGCAGTACAACCCTCTGGTATACCAGCCAATCCTCTCACTTTTGCATCATCGGTAAACTTGCTGAGGGTACACTCTGCTCCATCTTTCAGAATATTAATAAAGATATTGAACAGAGTTGGATCCAGTATTGACCACTGAGGTACACTGCTAGTTACTGGCCTCCAGGTGGACTCTGTATCACTGATTACCACCCTCTGGGTCTGGCCATTGAGCCAGTTTTCAACCCACCTCAGCAGATACTTGCAGAAGCTCTTCATGTTGCTCTTTACATTTTGTACCAACTTCAACTCCAAGTAGGCTTTGACTTTCCTAACCACTTCTCTGCATGCTTGGACTGTCTCTATACTCCTCTCTTGTTACCTGTCCCTGCTTCCACCTTCTGTATACTCTCTTTTTCATGTCTGAGGTTTTCCAGGAGCACCTTGCTCAACCACACAGGCCTCTTGGGATTTTTGCCTAACTTCCTGCATGCTGGGATGGACTTGAGTGGAGGTGATCCTTGAATACCATGCAGGTTTCCTGGACCCCTCTTCCCTCCAGAAACCTTTATCGTGGGACTTTTTCAAGCAAATCCCTGAATAAGCCGCAGTTTATTCTCCTGAACTCTAGGGCTTGCTTTTTGCCCTGCTTCCTCTTCGCAAGATCTGAACTTCACCATCTCATGGTCACAACAACCAAGGCTCACTTCAACCTTCAGGCAGTGAGGCCTGTTGCGCTGACTGCAAGCCGCCCGGTGGCCCGGCAGGCAACAAGTTCTGATGCCCCAGCAGTATGGCAATCAGAGTCCTGTCAGCAGCTGTCAGTGCTGCCTGCAATTAACTCTGTTTGAAGGCTGGTTGCTGCAAGGTGTTGCTAGGCAACAGGCGAGGGTAAAGGAAGAAAGAGGGACTCTTCCCTTGTCTGTAATCCCGACTTTATTCCAGCCCCGAGGGGCAGAGTTCCAGTCGAAAGGGGGGAACAAAGGAGAAGAGCCCTGGGGAGCAGTTACAGCCCCCTTTTGAAACAGGAGCGGAGAAGGGGAGGAACAAAGGGATAAACCAGTAAGGGAATGATGAAGGGTGACAGGGAACAAATCACAAAGGGTTAGGGGAGGAACAGATTTGAATCAATCAATGGGGAACCGAACTGAACAGAACTTTCCAGAGCTCAATACATAACCAATGAAACACATGAATAAACACAGGAGTCTAAACCAATAGCATTATGGGAACAGAGATGTTTCTAGAAGGAGAGGCGGAGATGCTGGTAGATGGACACCCAGTGGGGAGTAGCCTTAAACCTTGGTCTCGCCCTCGGATCCACCCTCAGGGTCAGAGTCCTGGGCGGGGAAATCCACCTACTGGATGTCACTCAGCCCCAAGGTGGGCTGGGTCACCGCAACAGAGGCCTTCTTCATTTGCGTGTTAGAGCTCCAGCAAAACACTTCTCATTAACTCTTTCACTTCCATCAAGAAGTTATCATTAATGCTGCTGGATTGCTTATGCCCTGCTATGTTGTCCATCCAGGAGGTATCAAGGTATTTGAAATCCCCATGAGGGTCAGGTCTCCAAACATCAGGCTGCTTCTGTCTCGCTCCACAAGTCCTCATCTGCTTGTTGTTCCAGGTCAGGCAGCCCATAGTGGACGCCTACTACCAAGTCACCACTATCGGTCTGTCCTTTAATCCTTATCCATAAGCTCTCTTCATTCAACCTCAGGCACAGCCTCATGAACTCCAGTTGGTCTCTTCTTGTCTTCCTGGTCAGCCCTTCCCAAAGAGTCTGTATCCCTCCACTGCAGCACTCCAGTCCATTCATTTTATCTCTGGGATCCTGACGAGATCCTACCCCTGCAGCTGCACAGAGATCTCTAATTCCTCATGTTTATGTCCCATGTTGCATGCCTTAGTGTGCAGGCTCTTCGGAGATACTTCCTCACTTACATGCAAATGCTTGATGTGACTCCACTTGAGCCCTGTTTTATACATCTTGTGTTCCCCGTTCCTCACATCGCCCCAGGCGCTTTGCTTGGCAGCCTCTCCATTGCTCCCTCAGAGCTGCAGTAACTCCCCCTCCCTCAGGGCTGCGGGTTTAAAGCTCTATTACTGGGTCAGCCACCCTGCAACAAAGATACCTGAGCAAAGATATCGCTGTGCACATCATGTCAGCCTACTGACGTGATCTACTCTTTGCAACTGTAAGGTTCACACGGGAGATCTTCTGCTGGAGGAATCTCTACTGTGAACCAGGAGAATCCACAGAGCCCGGAAACTATATTCACAGCTCTATGAATCCCTAAAATGTGAAGGGATCTGTAACTTTTACTCCTCCTTTCCTCTGTGGAAGCAAATCTCATCATGAAAAACAGACAGGAAGGAGTTAAGGTCTATTCCTATGGAACACATTAAGTTTAGAAATCCAAAAACACATGAAAACTTTGAGGATATACATCCATATATGCAATATGTAATTCAGTAAACATGGTAAGAACTAGCTCAGTATTTAATTATGAGCTGTGGTTTAGGATTTTTTTCCTTCCTGATTTGAAATAGAAACAGAAAAAGGTTAGTAAGCACAGCCAGTGAGATGAAAGGAATAAACGAAAGAAGGAAGTAGAAGACAATCCCATCCCATCACTGCCTATTGTCAACTGACTAATTTTTGCATAAAGTGTAGTTGCTTTTAGAACCTCCTGTGCCTGAGGTGGAAGACAAGCAGCTGCCCCCAGCTTTTACAAATAACATTTTACAAATTGTGCCTATTAAAGACACAATTATTTCAATCTTTGCAGAATGAACTATTTACTTAATTAAAAAAACCTAGCATAATAGTAACAAAAACCTGGATGGCTTGACCAGTCAGAAAGTAGATACACACACACACACACACACACACACACACAGAGCAACCTTATACTTCTGTTTGGCTTGGTCAATAACATTGAGTTAGCCTACTTGCTCACAAAGTATGAAAAATTTCAAAGTTAGCTAATGAACAATAATGACATTTCACTTTTGAGAGTTTCAGGCTTTCAAAAAACTGGTGTTCAGAAAAATTTTGAAACAGCAGTAAGAACAATCACTGCAGGGTCTGATAGAAGAGAGAGGACATGACATCATATCCCTAGCTAGAGACACTGGAAAGAACAAATAAATTTCTAACAGAAACACAGCTACAACTTATTTTGTTTCAGCATTGAGGGTCTAAATGAACATCACCATTCAATTGTATTCTGGCCAAGAGCCCAAATTCATCTTTGCAGCAGTTGATTTAAAAACATTACAGTCAATCACATCTTCTCAATTTGTTCTTTCAGGCTTTCCCTATCCTTCTGGTTTCCATTTCTTGTTTGGAAGCCTTGAGTCATTCACCCTGGCAAGACGACCAACCTAAATCAGATATTTTCTCCAAATTATACTGAAATTGGGATCTTGCTTGGTTTGTTGTTTTCTTCCTCTGTCTTTCACATAATTTTCCCTTTAAGGATCTAATAAAGCTGATTGAAGGCATAAGCACAATATTCTCTTTCTTTTGTTGTCAAATCCGAGGCACTTACCCACACTGTTTTAGAATTGAACAAAAAAACCACTTGGGTCCAATTCTGCTTTCATTACCTTTGCATTATTCCAACTATAATAAATAGTTGGAATAAATAAAAGACCTGGTTTTCATGACCACATCAGTTATATGAATTGAATGAACAACATTCAGATTTTAAAAAATGTTTTAATTCAATAAAGGGATGGGATTTTTAAGACATGACTGGTAAAAATGTAGGTGTTGTTCAAAAAGAGGAAGAAAATATGTCTAAACATAATTAAATTTGCTTAGAATTTCATTTATATCAGGAAAAGGTACTTTTTATTTTCATGGTATGTAGCATGTTGTGAATTTAATACTAACAGAAAACAAAAAATTGAGCACAGGGCAATATTACTTTAAGATAACTATTAGTACGAAGTGATCTTTGTGTTGTCCTGGCTGGAGATTTAAAAGATTTTGAATTCCCAGAAGTTTCAGAAAAAAACCCCAAGTGCTTAGTGAAGATAGGCACAAATTAGTAACTACCACTGAGAAAAAGGGACTTATATTTAGACATTTATTTTGAGAGCTGCAAGCCACTAACCAGCTCACACATGTAGTCCACCCTCAATCCCAGGATTTGCAACCATTTGACCAGCTGAAGAGGTATGCTGTAGGGAAGACTGAGTGTCATTCTGGGACAACTGGCACACAGTTCAGCATGCTTGAAAAGATATTAAAGGTTGGACACATTCATAGAAAACCAGGCTTGGACACTCTGTTGCTCTCTAAATGGGTTTTTATTTTTTCTTGTGAAGTATGTCATGTATATTATCCTACTGCAAATGTTAAATACACAACTCTACAGGAACCTCATATAAAGCTATCAATGACACAGTTAGCTAAGCTGGCTTCTGAATTTCTATTATGCTACTATATTCCTGTATTTATTCTGTGTCTGCTATACAGATATCTGCCATTTTAGACACCAGCACTAAATACTAGGTCCTTATTTTCATAGCATATTTAATTTTTTTTCACTGAGCTTTCATTGCAACACATGGCAATTAAGGAAAAACACAGATATTTTTTGCAGCAAGTAAAACAGAATCGTATGTTACCCTGAGCCTGTAGTAACACCAATGTTACACTATATGCTAAAAGTAGACTCAGTGTCCAGCTATAACAATACTTGAAACAGACCAATTAATGAAAGAAATCCCTCAAATAAGTTAAGACAACACAGAGTATGAAAAGTGACTGGTTATAAAGGAAGAGACTGTTGGTGAAAGCTATTAAGACACTTCAGGAAAGTACTAACAGTGGAGAAGCTGGCTCAGAAACAGACTGGCCAAGAAATGGATTAATAATCAGCATCAATCTACCTCACTTATTCAAAATGACAGTCATCACTGTATTTACTGCATGTGGGTCAGATTATGAAGTTATTATGATCCATCATCCATGTGACTGTTATTCTTACTGAGAAATGAGTCTTTCTTCCATGAGTTTTAATCACCTCTCCATCTCTTGCTCAAAATCCTTGCTAATTTTTTGGCTTTCTAAGCTGCACTCTGAATTTATATGAGTTACAGTGCACACCTAAATATAAATCCCTCAAGAAAGGGAAAGATGAAACCTTTTCCTTCCTTACTTGTGTTTGTGGCAGCAAAAAGTGAGAGTAAAAAAAAAGAATATTTGTTAAAATTTCTTTCTATTCAAATGGTGGTATTTTATACTTTTTTACTTTTATATCTTATGTACATATTTCTCACACGCTCTTTGTGTTTTGCTATACCCAAGTGACCAAGAAAAAAATAATCTACGAAGGTGAAGGTGTAGCCTTGCATTGTAACATACAACATAGCTTCAACAGTTTCCCATGTGTAGAAAAAGGACATCTGGATTTTTTCCCCCAAGAATGATTACAAATTAGTTATTTAAGTGGTACATTGTTACCATGTACTGCTTGTCTAATAGATTAATGTGAACTAAATTAAACTGGACTTTTAAAAATGTAGATATGTTTACACCTCCACCACTTTGCAAGTGCCAGGGGCCTGTGAAGCTGGGCTGGCACTGCTCCCAGGGAGTGATGGGGCTGCCTGGCAGGATGGGGGGAGCTGGCAGGCTGCGAGGCAGGACCCTGCCAGCTGCACCTCTGCTGCTGCCCTGCCGCCAGCCCGGCCACCTCAGCACAGCACTCGCTCCGCCGTGCTCCCACCACCGCTGCCTCTGCCTGCCTTGTAGTCTGGCCCCAGCACCAATGAACGAAATACCAGTTTGGCCCATGCTTCTGAGAAGCCTTAAGCTGGTCTGTTTGATATATTTCCTGTTGAAATCAGTGCAAATGGCAGTGTTATTATCACTGGCAGCTGGTTTAGGCTCTTACAAAATTACCTGCATGTAATCACTACCTGGGCTGTAGAATGGGTCTACATGTCTCATTTCTTACAACTGACAGCATTTCTTCCCCCAAAGACTTTCCCTCTAGCTGCCCCTTTGTTTGCAAGAGGAACAAGCTACAGACATGCCAAAACAGCTTTGCCTAGAGCTTCTGAAACAGAAAAATTCTTCATTGCATTTCAGATTGTCAGGACTGGCAGAATGTTTCATTTGTTCAGAAGGAGTTTTAGTTGTTCAAACACTAGAAGAGAATTTATGTTTTTTTTCCCCTTTTGCCAACAGTATTGCCATAACTGGTACGACAGGAAGCAGTCACTGTTTTAAAGTAGCTCCACACCTATGTCTATTGAAGCTAAAGAATGTAAGAAAATTATTTTTACTTTTGATACCAGAGATAAAAATAGACTTTTTGCAATAAATGCAATAAATCTGTATCTGACACTAAAAAGTGAAAATCATAGAGAGGATAATTAGATGTGTTTTCTGGAAAAGACTGACAGCATTTCTCTATGTTAAAATGATGCTGTGATTCATTACATGAAAAATCACGAGATGAACAAAATTTCTGTGCTTGCCCTGGGAATGTGTCCTACTTAAATTGGTTGTGACTTCATAAAAATACAACACCAAGTTGTTTTAATTCCGTCAGAAAAAATGTGGTTCAGGAAGGAAATTTTTGATTGCAAGTTAATGTTAGCCTTCATTGGAATAAGTTATACTCTTCAATATCCACATGCATAATCCCTTGGGAGTTATATGACGCCATGTATTCTTTCCCATCTGCTAGTTAAATATGAGATTCAAGAGGCTTTCAGTGTCATTATACAGATTAGTGACTCTCCCAAGAGGACTCTAGGTTCATGATATAGTGAATAACTTACAATGAGAATCTCAAGACCAACATTCAAAGATCATTTTGTGTTTGCATGAGTTTTGCACCTGCAATTATTTGTGCTCGTAATTTAGGTTACTTAGATGTTTTTAACTTACAGATGCAATCAGTGATGTAGATACTTAAATTGAACTGAACTGCAGGCAACCATAACTGCAGGTGCAAAATTTTGTCTGCAATTATTTGAATTCACAAACACATCCATCTTCTGAAGTCTAAGGTAAAACTAGGCCAATAGTGGTTTTATACAGTATATTTAACAAACTAAAAACTGTGCATAATTTTCCCAGTTCTCAAAAAAGCTCAAGACTGCTCTTTTTAGCATTAAAAAGAATACGGCACTGTTAAATATATACAAACATGAACACAGTAATTTGATTCCATCTTTTAGCATCTTGACCTTTGGGGTATCTTTCTTACTCCCTTTACAGTACCTGTAGCAGAAAAATAATGAAAAATTCCTGACTTTCTAACAGCAATACTGTCAATAGTTGCACCAGTGGAGAGCAAAAGTGCTATAAGTATTGAGATCAAAGTGTGCAGAATTTGTAGCACCACTCAGGTAGAGAACAGCACCATGAACACGTATGTACACATATTGGCACTTGAATTTCCACCTGGCAGGCAGTTGTGGTATCTACACATATGACAGGAGTGAAAGGTGTTACTATAGAGATGTGTGAGGAAACTCATATGAGTGGCAACTACCTGCCTAAAGACAGACAAATACCTGTGTGCATTGTCAAATATGGATTCTGTTATATGAAAGTTATTAGAAAAGTTTTAAGTACTTGGGAGCAAGAAAATAATTACTTGAAAAGCAGAAATTTTTTACAGTTACAGATACTGTCCCTAGGTACAGAGAGAGTGTCCCAGACCTTTTCCTCCACCTCTGGAGTGCAGTGCCAGTGTGAAACAGTGAGGGCACAGGTGTGAAACCAAGCTCCAGCCCCTTGTTCCAGACAGGTCATCCCAGCCCAGGCTACACTGCTTAAGAAAACTCTGTCATATGAAGATCTGTGTTACATGCTGTCATGGATGCAGGAGCAATGCCCAAAAGGATACCTCCTGCTCTTCATGCACCTAAAACATCCTGAAAATACTGTACAGGTTAATACATCTTCCTCAATGTTGCTCCCATCTAAGAACAAATAGAGTTGACAGCTAACACAAACTTAATTCCTTTTTTTTAAATCACAATACATTTTAAATGTGAAAGGTCTCTTTTCAGTCAATATGCACCAACGCTTCCAGACAGATTCTACCTTCGGTCCTATGATAGCCCCACACTATGATGATGTTTTTCTTGTCCTTCTCATACAATTTATAACATAAAGCATAATGGTGTCATGTGACTACTTTGTGAGGTTACTAACCTTGACTCTGAGTTTTTCAAGTGGATAAAACAAGGAAGGTAAGGTTAAATGAGAAATTAAGAAGATTTACCAAAGACTTACCAAAGGATTCCAAACAAACTTTGACTGTTAAACTATTAGAAACAGATTTTGCAAGGATTTACACCAGGGATATACTTTTATGATGCAAAGCATGCTACAAGATTGTGATGCAGATTTATGTAAACACTTTTTGAGACCAGATCAACAGGCAAGACAGATGTGTGAAGAATAGTATAGAAGTTGCTGTCCTAACTATTATAATTTGTTATTTATCCTAATTATTATTATTATTGTTGTTTATTATTCACTGATCTACTCTTTTTTTATGTAGCCAGGTCTCACCTGCCAACAGTCTCCTCATCTGCATAGACATCTGCAAAGAAACCTGACAGGTTTTTTTTTTTTCAAAGTAATGGAGTCTGTTTCTCGGTGATGTGGCAGTTTGCACTGGATTATTTATTTTTTAAAAAAGCTTGCAATGTGTTCTTTGAGCAGCAGACCTGCCTCAGCAGGTTTAACCTGAACATCTCTATTGAAATGTTTTCTTTTTCTCAATACTCTTCTGATCCAGCACTCTTCACAACTTGAATTCTTCTGTAAAAAAGAAATTTTGCCACTTGGGCATTGAATAAACAAAACAAATGAACCCTCCCTCTTAAATTACTTTTAAAAGCACACAAGGTATTTTACTTTAAAAAAAAGAAAAAAATTGTTTCAAATAGCAACGCAAGTAAATACAACACATGCTATTTTACAGTCTACAGCATGATTTTTTGTTTCAAAAGTTTCTTCATTTTATGACTTAAAATAATAATACCTTTATAACCATCAACATGTCAAAAAGAAAGTAATTTTGGATCAAATTTGCTTTTCTTCTAGGTCTCAAATTTTCTCTGAGTTTCCAAAAGAGAATTTTTTTCCTTTGGAGCTCACAAACATGCCATGAGGCTTGCTTGGTAACCAGCTCTGTGCTGGATGTAGAATTCATCCAGATCAGCCAGAGATTACCACTACACCTCTGCAGCAGCATTGTTTGCCATAATCTCACATTTAAGTCTAACTGCAGTTTGCAACCACTTCCCTCTTCAGCATCATCAGTGAGCATTACGAAGTCAATATAAAGAACACTAGACATGATTAAATGATTGCCTGGTATTCTACAGAGTTGATTTAGAGAATATGAAGACCTTATCTATGGACAGTACAGCCAGCAAGGACATAAGAACACATTGATGATTTTTAAGTGGGGTAACAGGCTGCTTCCTTGCAAAGAGCTATGGAAGACAAGAAAGCCTGTGCTACAAGCAGTTTTGCAAGACAAGGGTGGGCAGAGAGCTCCAAGTGCAATGGTTAGTGCTATAGTTGTAGCAGATCTTGGAGGGACACATGGTAAAGTCGTTTGGAGTGCTGGGCATCTGCAGGCAATACTCCAAAAACAAGCATCCAATTCAATCAGCATTGATATGCAACACAGTAGGTTCTTATATATGTTTTGTTTTGCTGTAAGGTAAAAATGCTAAGAAGTCCATGAAGGTCAATGAATTTTTAATAAAATGTGTGTCTGCAGCTCAAGAAGAACTACACTATTTATTATTTTGTGCTGGAACTATGTAAAACTGGTAACACAGTAAAAAATCTTGCAAAACTCAGCAGTGTTGTTAACAGCCTTGTGTTCTCCTTTTGGGTTACAAAATTTCAGACAAGAGTATCACCTGAGGCCAGCTGAAAATTACTGAAAAAGCTGCATAAATAAAAAATTAGAAAGCTCAAAAATTGCTAAGCAGTAGTATTTCTGAAAGCAGTAATTTAACTTTTATTCTGTCATGTTACACTGGTTGGTTTATGATGAGTTTTTCTTCCAGGAAAGAACATACATTTTAGTAAAAAAGTTTTTACACTTTTTTTTTTGTGTAAAAGTGAGTAAAAGAGCTATGGACAGTTCTTTAGTGATTCATCTCTTACTGAAGTCAAAGTAGTCCTCTTTATTTTAATAGAGTTTATACCACATCTTTTGCAAAGAAGTTTTAACAGATTTTGGAGCACATAACTACCCCTTTTCTTTCAAAGACTATACATTCCTTAATTTTTTTCCCTAAGCATTCAGAACCGTTTTGTACTGGTGGTTCTTCCTATCTTTCTTCTTTTTTTTTCTCTATGAAGGCTACAACCCCAGTTCCAAGTAAAAAAGCTTGGTACCATTTGTTTTCCAGAGACAAAACAGAGCAGAGTACTTCTAAATTCAGGCTTTAAGCAAAAACAGTGAATCTAACTTATGAATACTGGTGTATGTCTATTGTCCTGTACAGGTCTATACAACTAACACACAACCAGACTTTCATGAATTGTACATTTTGATTCAGGGTTTGTTGTAGAAATTATGTTTTTGGTTTAGAGACACTTAAAAAATGGCTAAAGCATGTTCTGATAATGAATGTCTAAAACTTACACTTGCGGATATAGAAAAATCATAAATAGTCAATAGAGTGGAAAGAGAAATGTAATGCTTTCCATCATCTCCAGGCTCTGCCCTACATGGACCCCTTAGAAACCACGAAGTGTAAAGCAGAATGCTTGTTCTTTGTAGGAAAAGTACGTTTACCACATATGCAGAGACAGAATAAGGCAGTGCATGGAGCCCTGGTACTGCAGCTCGAGTCTGCTACCATTTGAGCTAAAGCAGAACTACATTAACTGGCTCTAACAGCAGTTCATTCATCCTGGCTGCAGGCAAGCTGCTGTAAGGCAGCAGCACAGCCACAATCACTTTTCAAGCAAAATGAGTAGAGAAAGGAGGTAAGGAGAAAAATACAACCCTGTATTAAGCTGTATATACCTGTCTAATTAATTCACTTTTCAAAATTATTTAAGCCTCTGGGAATGCAGTTTTCCTACGAGACATTGTATTCAAGTGGCAGTACATCACAACAAGTCAAGCACATAGAATCATCTTAGAGATGACAAATAATAAAGTACTACTTTAGATTTCAGCTTATTCACTCCATACTTGTTTGTGATGATGTGGTAAAAGAAAATGCTTTGGATTTCATTTTTAACCATTTTACTGGACATCTGGTGCTTGCTGCTTAAAGTTTCACTATTACCAGGGTCATTGTAATTCTATAGCACATCTGGGCCAAATTCTCTGGCAGTTTTTAGTGAATTCTATGGCAGTGGAAACATCTGTAGCTGTGCACAGTTCCACACACAGAGAATTGTAAGGAGCTGCAGAATGTTCTTGAACCTTTTGCATTTTGGTGTCCAGGAAATTACCCACTGATAATGGATGATCTTTTAGTTGGGTTTTTTTTTTTTTTAATCTTCTGTGGGATATGTCCAAATCAAGTAAAACCACACAGATTCTAATCACTAACATTTTATTTTCATCAGTTATTAAAGAAAACACTGGTGTCTCAGCCTTCATGTTTTCAGAAGTACACACAGCCTTTGGAAACATTTTCTTGGAAGTGAGTGAACTGATGCAATGTGAAACTGGCCTAGTCACTGAAAATGTTGAGAACTGCAAACAAAGCATAGGCTTGAAGTGTTGAAATTTAGCAACAGAGTCTTGCAACAAAGGACCAGGCACAGTACATCATTAATTCTTATCTTTGAAGGTAAAAATACTGATTTAAAAAGTGGAGCACTATCATACATCTGCCATTTGTGCACACTAAATTTTGTGTTAAAAATCTTTTAACACTTAGTTATAGTATAATCTAAATTTCAGGGTTTTTTTTAGAGTTATAGAATAAAACTATTACTTGTTACAATGAAAGGCCTATGAGAATGAATGTTCTGGAAGAAACAGTTTCTTACTCCCCAGATCCTGAAGAATTTGTGCCGAATGGTTAGGATAAAATCAATATGTTACAATTTCCTGGACTTGATCCAAAACTTTGCTAGCAAAACAACAAAAACCCCCAACCAACCACAAAAAAGAAAATTCTAACACCAGGTTCCTTTCCAATAGTGTTACACATCACTGATTAAATCACCAGAGGAGTAAACTAAATTTGTTGTGTTACTTGCTGAGTGACTGAGCAGTTTGTGTTGTATGTACTTGGACTGACAAAGTAATATAAAATTTGCATCTCAGCCTAATTCCTAATCTGAATTAAATGCTACATTCTTAGGGAAGGAAGGAAGGAAGGAAGGAAGGAAGGAAGGAAGGAAGGAAGGAAGGAAGGAAGGAAGGAATGCTTATGCTCAATAAGGATAAAAACTTCTTTCACTTTGCTGTATTTATTCTCATACAGATTACACATCAACATTGGTCTTGAAGACAGGGAATATGAGCAGCAGGCTAGGTGGAATGCAGAGAAGAGCCAGAAAGAGCCAGAGAAGATGCCTGGAACAGGAAACCTATGATACTCCCTACCAGACTGAGGCAGAAATTCCTTCCTTCCCCCCAAACTGTAAATAGGTAAGACTCTGAGCCTCCAACAATAAACCAATCCCCCTCTCCCCAAATGGATTTCCTTTTTATGTCAAAAGACTAATCCATGCTATCACATCTTCATCTGTATCCAATCATGCTTAAAAGGAAGGAAAAAAATTCTCCCTATCATGCTTCTAGTCAATTGTGCATTAAGAAAAAATAATCCCTCTTGATCCCTAACAGTGACTTGCTGAAGCTCTGAAGCATGATGTAAGTACAGTCATTACTATAATGCAAATGTCCAAGTGTTATGGTAGGTTCAGGGCAGTGCAAGATTTCCTGTTCTCAAAGCTTAATACAAGACAGGGGATGAATTATGAAACTAGACTGCAAACTCAGAAGGGACCCCTTACGATGCATCACTTTGCTCATACAAGTTTTCACCTAGAAATTACGTTAAATAATATTTGTAAAGACATAAGTAATGGCCCTCCAGCCAAAGTCCTCCAGATGATTGTTGCAGGGTTTTTCCACATTCAGAGAAAGCTGGGTTTGAAGGCTGCATTTGCTTAACATCAGATTCCAGGGACTGGTTGTGGTGAGCAAAGCGGAAAATCCACGAGCTCCTAAGTGCCAGAAAACTTCTATAGGTGAAAATATATCTATACAGAGCAATCAAGTAACTTTTCAATATTCTCTTTCACAACCAGAAAAATGTAGCCTCTTAGTTTTTATAACACATGGTTTATCTTCCTCCCAGTACAGTTTTGTGGACATCTCAAATTTCTGCATATTTGGTCTATATTTTCTTTAACATGTTGATTTAATTCAGTATTTTATCACTTCTGTTACCAAAGTTATATAGAGGTAAAATTCTGTACTTCCCACTTCTGGGTTGTGTGTGCTTTAGGATTGCATGATCCTTTTTGCAGTGGTACAGTCCTATGAGTTCATGTTATGTAACTACCTTTAATAATTTTTTCAGCGTTACTGCTTCCTAAGAAGATGTTCTCTGTATTGTTGATATAGCAAGTGTAATCTCGATTTTGATACTCCCTTGATTTACTTTGTATTTGACCATATGAAAATGCCTTTAGTTGCACAGTGACCACAAAATTGGGTGTAATTCTAAAACAATAATCTTATCTCCCTTACTGCCCCACCAGTTCTTATGTCTATTGAAACAATTACCAACTTCATTAAGTGTTCACAAGGAATAAAACACAATACTGATTTTAAACGGATAGGCCTGGGATGAATTATACATTTAATTCTAGAGATAATGATGGCTTTGAAGCATTTCCAAACCAAGCTTGAGGAAAAAAGAGTTTAATAATATTTCAGTATGCATATTTAAAGAGTGTGAAAGTATTAGTTTCACTTCAGGGATATGTTGAATTCTTTCATCTGCCTGGCAAACAGGAAATTCACCCTACTGCCAGAAAAGTCACCCTGCAAAGATAACTGGGCCATGATTCCACAAATCCAATTTAGCTCATTTCAAACTCCATTCAGTATATGGGTTTGCTGAGTGAGACAGACTTTTTCAAGAAATTATTTGTTTAATCAGTGTTGAATATTATAGCACTAAAATCACAGGAGGTGAAGCCCTTTTATCTGATTTATATTACCTAGGTAAATTATTTTCTAGGTGTTGTAAATGAATAATGCCAACTATGATGGGAGAATGTTTATACTCCTCAAGAGTAGATCAGTTATTTATTGCATATCTGTTGGATATGTAATATTCTTTCCATCCAATAGTAACATGTGCCACTCTTCTTCCTTTCATAAGCAAAGGACCTCCTAGGTGTGATGACAGAAAATGGCTTATCAAAATATTAAAGATCTAATAGCACATGGCCAGCTAGTTTTCAATTTAGCAATCTTGAAGGTAGCAAAGATGGCTTGTGGAATTAAAGACAAAATTGTAAACTACAGTCTTACAGATAACAAATTTACCAATTCTCTGCCATCTTTAAATCAATGATTTCATCTACTTCATGTTATTTTTCCTCATTTTGCACTCTACTTTATGCTATAATCACAGCCACAGTGAGACATTTTGGTGTCCAGGGGCAATCTCCAAACCCTGGGCACTGCCCCCACCGGCCCTCCAGCCAGCTGCCCCTGCCTTTTGTGTTCTCTGCTCTGTCTGCCCAGGTGGCAGCTGCAACAATCAAGATTGACCATCTTTAGCTCCAACAGCTCTGGTTATTCTTGAATTCTGATTTCATCCACATTTGGGATAAACCAGCACTGCTGCCAAAGAGGAAATTACCCTATTTCCCTCGCCTTCCTCTCCTGGTCGCTCTGTCCTGCCTCCACAATAGCCTCTCCATTCTGCCGGCAAAAGGTCTGTGTGTGACATGAGCTAGCCAGGGGGAACCCTTCTGGATTACCAGCACTTTTTGTTTTTAATGGCCAGGTTAATATTAACCCAATCATTTTTCCAACATCCAAGACTCCTGATTAGGTGCAGAAGTGCATGTCCTGGCACAAAGGAGATTTTGGCACAAAAGCAGGAACACACAGCTCTGGACATACAGCATACACCACTTCTTCTGATGGCAGTGCTGGTTTAAAGCATCCATGAACCATGGCTTGGCTAGACAGAAATGAGGATGTAGTCTATTATGTTTTCCTCTTTGAGTTTTGATGTATGGTTCACATCTTGCTGTGTATTATAATGATCCAGCTGTGCTAAAATAATGGCACCTCTACCCTCTCATCAGGCAGTAATTTTGAATTAAAAAGCCTCTTCTAGTGATGGCTTCTAAAGTACAACACATACCACTTCATGAATGTGGTAACCGATATGTCGACATTCCAGAGTGCTAAATAGGTGAGGATGTTGGCTTTCAGGAACAATCCCTTGCCAGATAATACTTCATTATCTGACAGACCATCTGGTTTCCAGTCTGTCAATGCTATATTACTACAGTCAGCTCTCTATGCTTGATTATTGCCCAACATTTGTACTACTTTGTAAATAACAGAACTCAAAAAATGAAAAAGAATCTTCCACAGACTGAGCAAGACAAATCACCACTTGCTCATGTACTTGTCATTGTCATTTTTGGATAATGGCCAAACAGTGGATTTTTGTCCATGTGACTTGTGAATTCAGAGTACAGCATTACCCATTGTTATCTGGAGAAAGATCACCAACTTTTAATTGCACAATATATATAAACACAGCTGGCCTCATGACTCATCTTGTAATGCAATATGTGACTCCCTAAAATTCTGTCTCAGGTGTGACCTCAGGACCTTTGCTATTCCATTTCTTGAAGTCTGTGATATTTACAGTGATTTACTCCTAGACTACCAAGAATATTTAAAAGAATATATTTTTCTGGGATTTCAGAAAGAATGTTTGGCCTGTGAATGAAAAGCTGTATCTATTGGATATCCTTTTGTTGTCTGTTCATAGCACCCTGTCTTAAGAATGATTACTCAGAAGAATGTGCAGTTCATAATTCCGTGAGCAATGATCATTGATCTCTTTACAGTTAAATATGCATTCCTTCAGAGGGTGGAATGTCACCATGGGAAGGCAATGACATTACAGAACAAGGTCACGAAGAACAATATTAGCTGCATTTTAAAAAGGAAATGATATATTTAATTACGAATAAAAATAGTGCTTTAGTGTAGTTAATAATGGAATGAATTTTTTATAGGTATTGTATAGGCTTTTAGGTGAAGCTGGTCATCAGTCCTCATTTGCTACCAGCTCTCAGAATTTGACTTTTGTGCATAACTCCCCTTTCCACAGGAATCAGCAATCTTTTTTTTTTTTTCAATTGTCTTCTGTTCAAATTCCAGTTATTCCCCTGTAACTGATATTGTCATCCCTTGCAATACATGGTCTAAGGTAAACACCTGGTTCAAAATCTAGATGCCTAATGAAACTCCATGGCTAAATAAATAAAACTCAGAAAAAAATATTTTTGGAAAAAAAATGGTGGTTAGCGTCCAGTGAAAAATGCATAAATAAACAATTAAAGGAATGTTTAATGTTTTTAATACTCTTTTTTTTCACTCCCATTAATTTAATACTTTTACAGTAAGCACTCAAGACACTAATGATCACACTCTTACCAGACATGTCTGAGGTCCTTTTTCCAATAATGAAACACAAATATAGAGTATAAGCAAGTTGCGGTGGTTAGACCAGGCTTCCTCCCAGGGAGTTTGATGGTAGAGAGAGAAATGAGGACTAAATTCTGGTTGAGGGTGCTGTGTAACCTCAGGCACCTGATGTGTTGCAGTGCTGGGTAAGAAACAGGCTGATGAAACTCCAAAAGCTCAAGCCAACAGAGCTAATTCCCACAAGCAGGGGAGAACTGTGTTTCACAAGCAGAGATGGTGCTGCAAAGAATACCCTTCCCAGCACGGGGTATTGCAAGACTTAGATTTGCTCTGCAGAGCAGCCACTTGACTGCAGAGAAGCTTTAATATCCCACCTCTTATTGGCTTCAACATGGTGGTTAGACCACACTCCAGCAAGTGGGAGCTAATGGTCTGGATTCCTTTGTGTTCAGAAGGAGTATGGATCTTGAGTTGCTGGCCATGCCCTTTAAGCCATTGTGTAAAGGCAAATATATTTCAGAGGCTATTATTTCTCAAAAACAAGGTAACAGACAAAACTGTGTTTTATGAGGAGCCCAATCATATGGGTGTGTTTTAGGCACTATCTGGAAATATTTAGAAGTTGATTGATTGATCCAGCAGTTGTCTTCACCTGGCAACTGCATGAACTTTCTTACAATAAGAGATTTAGGCTTAGGTTATAATATCTTTATCTGGACTTTTTTTTTTTTTTTTTTTTAATCTCACCAGTGTCAAATCCAAGCTTTCTGGTATGGCCCAAAAAGAGCAGTTTAATTTGTGTTCATTCCATTTTTCTCATTTGAAATAATAATCACAATTTGGAAAAATAGGAGCTTATAATTTGTTCATGGAAACATGCACTGATTTTTACAGCACTGGAATTATTGGTACAGATTTTCTGGTTTAAGTGAAATGCACTTGTGCAGGACTGGTTTTTTAAACAGCTCTATTCATAAGCAATTAATACCATAGCTTTACAGTAGCTGTTCTTCTTGCACTTCCCCATTCACGGGGCCTTGTCAACAATCTAGGTTGCAACACGTTGCCCTTTGTCCCAGGATCTATCCTGGCAGGACTTTCTGGAGATCTATGGACACACATGTTGGTGTTCTGATCACATCTTCCTCCCTGCAGTACTTTGGTCAGGTTTATTCTATAAGTGTCCTTTGGGTGGACACTGGGAGGATGATGATCTTTGTAGGTTGCTAAGCAAGCTTTGTTGTTAGATCTAAGGACAAAGCAGATTTTGTCCCACACTTTTTAGGGTTATTTCAAAGTTCTGCTAAACACAAATAGGTGCCTGGTTTAGTTTCTTTTCTGATGAAATACTGTCAGGCAAACACATGAAGTCAGTAGCAAACCCCGAGGGCTAACAGAATTCTTAGTTCAGCTGTTTTTCAGTGATGGGCAAGCAGTGTCATTTAGATGTTTTTGTTATAGTTACACACATATAAGCACTTTTTAATTAACTTCTTCCTGTGAAAGAATTTCTATTCACAGGTGTTTATAAAGTGGTCTCATATGAATCACAGAAGCAGAAGCTTTGGTCATGCATCAGTTAAGGTAGGAAATGTAGACATCCAAGGCTAGCTGGAATGCTATCAGGCATCCTCACATTTCACCATTGCTATCTGCAACATTTTCTGTGACAATGAAAACTCTATCTAGATTTCACAAATGAAAAGAATTGCAATTTTTAAAAAATTAAGAAAAATAGAATAATAATAGATGGTGACTAAGCCATATATTTTAGGTCCTTTCTAGAGTTTTCTCTGAATTCAAATATTATACAATTTCCATGTAGACTCATAGAAATGCTGGTTAGACATCTGTTGCCACAATGCAAGCATACTATTTACATGACCGAATTACAGGTGTCTAAATTCTGCTTTTCTTGCTGGCTATCTTAAAAGTTAGGGCAATTGTAAAATTAAGAAGTGTGTAATTTAATATGTTGTCTTAAACACAGGCTTAGGTAATATGCCAGAAAAACCTCAGAAAGGTAGAGCAGAAGAACTTGGTAAACAATCCATAACTTTGCAGGTCACTAATGAATGTGGGAAAGGTGCACTGTTTATATAGAGCCTACGGCACTGCAGACTATATGTAACGATCACCCAGCAGGACAGAAGCAAATTTACATGCTCCGCTCTGAAAGGCAATATGAGCTTCATTTTGAATGAAATTACGTACCAGGCACTGAAAGAATCAAGGAAGTTTCTGAGGAGCAGGCAAGCAGCAGCAGATTATACTGCTCAAAGATCCTGGATTTATTTTTTTTTTTTTTTTTGAAACCAGAGTTTCAGAGCATTTGTATAGTCTAAGCAAGAAGAAACAGGATCTTCACACTAAGTAGTTTGCATTCAAATTTGGTCTTTGCTAAAAACCAAACACTATTGCATACACAAAGCAGTAAGAATACATTTATGTCATCTTTTGGTATGGAATTCTTTCCTTCTCTTTTTGCTTCTTGTACTACCACAGTTCCCCAGACCCTTTCTATGTGAAATATCTGCCAAGAATCCATTACATATAGGAAGTCTCCCAGCATTAACACATCAAGCTATACAAGTTTCAGTGTATTTCTATTACTGACCCTTCTCTTAAATTTTTTTTTTTTGCACATGTATGCTTGTTTTCCTTTTTATATCTGATTTAGGTCATCTCACTGGTAGCACAAAGGAGGGCACTAACATTTACAAAACAATTGGGAAGGAGCAAATCTGTATATAATGCTATCACTAGCTAGAATATGAAAATGAGAGTTGTACAGCAATTAGAGGTTGAACTTGAGGGGATTAATTATATGTTAAAAATAGGCATAAACATTTCAGCAGCAGATATTACCATCTCTCTTAGGTAAGATGATAGTCCATCTCCCAGAAGCCAAATATCTACTAGGTAATTTGTAATTGCAGTTGTTATAGCAAACATTCTAGCTGGTAACTAAACAGTTATACAGAATTTTTATGGATGTGAGTAGAAGCAATATTATAGTAACCCCTACATGACCTAACCTGTTGTGCACACAAGGCTACTAACAAACAACGGGTAACACCTGTATGGCTTACTTCTTAAAACAATGTCTTACTTTTCATATGTACCAGGTTTACCTATATTCTGGAATATAAAAAGGAAATTCAGCATTTTTATGTCACCAGAAATTATTTTAATGAATTAGAAATTATTTGGGTACTATCTGAACTTCCCCAAAAATTTGCAAACAGCATGAAACAAAATTCAGGCTTTGGCCACAGACAGATATCATTGCCCTGATGATTTTTAAACTCCATCTTAATTCAGAATAGTTTCCAGAATAATGCCAACAAGCAAAGAAAGTGTAAAATCAGAGCACAGACTTCAAAATATGGTGTAGGAATTATTGGGATCCTGAAAAAAAAAATCTGTAAAAAATACTGTATGAATTTTTTAACACCTCAGTCTCATTTCTGATATGTTCATGAGTGACCTGTCAAGTTCTGTGGGCAGCTCTCTTTATGCCTCCACATTTAACCAAAACATTTGCACAGAAAATAAACATTAAGACATACATAAAATAAGAGTTACACTAAAATTACTGTTCAGGTGTAAACTTGCATATAGTAAGTAAGGAGGAACTGTATTTTAATGGCAGCCCTGGGTTCTGTTCCTTAAAAGAGAAAGAAAACTGAAGGCCTGATATATAGGCTTTAGCCAACAGAACACTTTCCACTGACTTCAGAAGGATGTGAATCAGGCCCCTAAAGTAACAACTCATTTAGTACTGACTGCTAAATTTATAGCACTTATTTTCTTTGAGCATAACAGCATCCATTCATCACAGTGCAGTAACAAAGCTGTAACCTGATCTATGACAAATATTACAAGCCTAATGGCTGATGTCCATTACTGACGGGACCTGCTCACCATTTAGAACAGATTGGCACTGAAGGATTACTGAGCAAACATAGCACCTGAAAAAACTTGCATGCAGGAGTCTGTCATCAGGTGTGTGATCGAGGGCATTATCTGAGAACGCTGGCTCTTATCTTCAGTTGGAAACTGCTGGAATTGCCAACAGTTCTCAACAAAGAGCTTCCGTCATGGAAGGCTGATACACCGAGCCAGTCTGGTGGTGGTTTACCTTCCCAGGGCTTCATTCCTTTTTATGGATCACCTGAGACCAAGCAGCACACCAGTCTTTAATAGCTTAAATAGCAGGACAACCTAGCAAACTGATGACAATCAAGGGAAAACCAATCCTTTTTGGTAGAAAGACAAAATTCCAAGCATTCCCTCATGGTAACTTAGAAAGAAGTGCTTTGAAAACTGCATTTTCCCAACAGGATGCTGAGGAAAACTTTCTTGCCACTGATTCCTAGCATTTCTCAACTTTCCCTATATGAAACCGCTCATTAGCCAATTTTTCACCTTTTACACCAATACAATTGTTCTCAGGGATACATTAAACTGATTTTCCCCCTTTTTCTTTATGTAACTCTAGATAAAATTACAATTATAAAATTTTGGAGAAAGTCTAAGAAAATTGCTATTTGTACAAAAATATACAGTTATTTTTCTTGTTGCTATATTACAGCTTTGAAAAATTATTGGTTACTTGCAACTATTACTATGAGTGATTGGAGACATTTTATTATTCCCAAAATTGTGACAACGTATTTCATTTGCACAGGAATTTTTAAAATATAACAAAGTTTTGGTTTGCCCTTTATGTACTTAAAGAAAACCTAAGTTAGTTTTGATACTTAAATTAAATTCCCTATTTATTAAGAAAGTATGAAAAAATGAGATTAAATACTTTAATATGCCATGACCCAATAAGTATGACAAAATATGAGTATTATGCGAGTATACTATTTTCCATTTTCAAATACAGAGACATAAATGTGAGAATGTTTTAAAACAAAGGCTGAAATGCTACTTAGCTAGTATTTCACTTTTATCCACAAAAATTAGGCCAGATTTAGGCTTCTACATCACAGTGGCAATCAAAAGAATAAATATTACTTACATACTTAATGGTAATTCAGACCAGAGATAGATGATGTTTCCAAATAAAAGTGGTGTAGAAAACGAGCTCTTAAAATACCCAAGACATTTTTGATAAATATAAAGTATTTTATACAGAAAAATAGTTGCATTAAGATGTAAGTGGAATATATAATTTGTTGTAAAAAGGTTTTGGAAATTAAAGAAAGTACATTTATCAAAATTAGACTTTTGTTAAGTCAGGATATAAAATTGGCTTATGTGGGATTAAAATTATGAAAAAATAAGTTTCATTAAGAAATGTTTTAATGATAAGTGATCTGAGCCCCTACCTAGATTAGGAGGCAGCAGGAGTGTAGAAGCTTTTATCCCAGACATAGAGTTAACTGCTATAAAGAACAGCAAAGAGATGTATCAGGGTTGGCTACCAAATTCCTGCAATGCAGAGGTGCTTACTTATTACGGAAAAATTCTATTTCTCAGAATGAAATAAACCCTAAAAAATTATTCTGTGCTTGAGACACCCAGTGTGTGATAGTCAGCTACAAAACTGTGCATATGCAAGTTCAGGCAAAGCTAAAATACACAAAAATAGACAAACACTGAAGGCAAGCTATAATAAAAAGCCATGGGAATTGATCTTGTATTCATAACCGGAGCCAATGCTTCAGTTAGAGTTACTGCCCCATACGCTACACGAAAACTTCAGCAATTTACTGCAAAGTGCCTGCTGGCTCACAGTGAAAGCAGCTTTCTGTGCTGGATAGACAGAATGCAATGGTGCAGTTCATCTGTGCTTACATGCATGCATTTCTGTAAGGAGGTGCAGCATGTTATACATGCTCTACACTTGATGTAGACATTTTTGGAATTAAATAAAACTATTTTTATTACATTAAAGTTAGTGTTGATATTTATAGGGTAAAGAACAACAGCATGCTGTAAGTGAAGTTGCATAAGAAAAGAGCATGAAAACTAAAAAACCCCAACCTCATATGTATATAGAATTTTATTTTCTACAAAGAGGCAAATAAAATAACATGTAAAATAAACTATTTCTTTTTCAGTTTGATTCTCTGAGTCATACAGAAGGCAACATGCCCTTTACTATGAGTTACCATTTTACAGAAACACACTCTTTTAAAATATTTCCATGCTCCATGCTAATTCCATTTTATCTTGTTTTATATAAGATGCATTCCACGGAAAATCTCCATAACTGTCAAATATTTGTAGCTATTTACATGGCCTTTTTATTTTGATTTGGTGCACTGTTTCTCCTTCATGGTCAAACATAGATATTTCCAGCAACTGGATTACTAAATTTCTTTCAGATTGTGAAGCATGATATACAGGAAGACATCAACTTGGGTAAAGCACATTACAAAGAGAAGAGGAGCTGGTAATGGTGTTAGGGATGACTGATCAGCCTACCTGGCAGTTACTGCTGCAATGGCAGCTCTATGGCTCAACAAAAAGAAGCCTG
The DNA here is from genome assembly GCA_013398175.1 of Climacteris rufus. Taxonomy (NCBI): domain Eukaryota; kingdom Metazoa; phylum Chordata; class Aves; order Passeriformes; family Climacteridae; genus Climacteris; species Climacteris rufus. The sequence goes on from VZRZ01007689.1 coordinate 646,187, forward strand.
TCAGGGAGAGACTGCCTTCCTAACAAAGATGGATTTTAGAAATTTATTATATAATACTATTTAACTTCCAACATTAAAAAAGAAAACAAAGTAATTTATTAGGAAAAAAATTGAAGATACCTCCACTTTTAATGATACAAAACTGTTACTAAAACTATTGTAAGTGATATATAATTAACCTACCCTGAAAACAAGAAAACTATGAGTACTGAAAAAATGGTATCTATTCTAATAGCTTGTCATAGTCTTACTACATCTTTTTAATTTACAGTTAAAATAATGAGCAAATGTACATAATGTAAAGCTCAATTATTTGTGAAGTGTAAATATTTTGTCACTGAATGCAGTACTTGATTTTGCATAGAATCTTGATTTGCATTTTTAGAGATGTAAACATCTTAGTTGTTCAAATCAATCTAAATTACATATAAATAAAAAATTGCAGTAAATAAAAGGATTGACATAAAAGTGACAAATGTGTGTTTTCAGATGTAACCAGTGAAGAAATGAATTTAAATGAGGTAAAGACATGTAGATTAGACAGAGGTATAATAGTGTCCTTATGAATAAGTGTGAGATATACTAAGAAATATGCTAAATGTATGTTGTTTGATTACTTAGGACACAAAAATATTATTAGGATTTTTTCCCTCATCCTCTTTAAACTACAACTTAGAAACTTTTATTTGAAAGACAAAGCTTTTGACCTGAAACACTGTTGCTCATTTTCACAGGCATGTTTTCTACGACTAAAATAAAAATGCTTTACTTTGTATTTTATGCTGCCTGCCAGGTATTTCCTACGAACATCCCATCTAAAATCTCTTGGTTCTAGTAACTAATGTCTGTAAAGAAAATCCTGGCAAAAGTATAGTTCTAAGCTTCACAAGCAGCCATTTTAAACAGAAAGCTGGTTTTGTTGTGTTGACAATCACATTTTAAACTGATTCCTTCCAGATGAAAAGATGCTATTTCAAACAATGTAATAAAAGTGTGAAGTCAGCTGTTCTAAGGACATAAAAGTGATTTATCTGTTCTCTAGTAACTGTTTGTTTCCTTGATACAGTGGAATTTTTATTTTAAAGAAAAGGTTAACAAATAATAGCTACCAGAAGCCCAAATTACAGAGAAGTAAATAACCACTTGTCTTTTAAAGAAACGCATCACGCAAACTGAAATTAATTTTGCGCCTCATGATGCCTCCACAATTGTGTTTATGAAAATTTAAATGCAATTGCTAGATTTGCATAACTGATAAATAGCTTATTCTTACAACTGACTACTAACCATGTCATAATCAGATTTCAGAGCTATTTTGTTTGGTAAGAAAGAGTTTTCAGATAGATTTCAGATCCTTTTATCTGCCTGTAGCTTGGCATGACAGCCTTGCCCCAGCTCAGATTTGAGAGACAGCTCTCCAATCTCTCCACCAGGGCTTGAATCAGTTTCTCATGTTTTAAATACAGGTTTCAGTTCTGGAGACTCTAATGGCACTAAAGAGATACCATTTCAGAACAAGCAACTTTTTAGGGACAGATCTCCAAAAAGTGGGTTGATCCAAAAATATGGCTTAAGCTAAATATAGCCATTTAGTTTAACAGTAATTCCTGAAATCCTTGCTCAGGGAATATGAGAGTTTAGTCCTGGCTGTGACTAAACTCTGAGGGAACTTGATTCCTCACCTGAAAGATTCTCACTAGCTGAAATTTTCATACAGCCCTAGGGGAGCCAAGGAAGGTGTGGAGAAGGACAGCATGTACAAGCTCTTCCCAGTTTTCTAACTCTAGGTGGCTCTCAGCTCAGCTGGTTGGAGGCACAGAGGTTTCAGGGCTCAGATGCAGCAACATGTCCCTGCCTGAAGTGAGGTGAATGGTGCCAGGCAGAAATATCTCCATCAGGGCCCCAGGAGCAAAACTCTGCTTGGAGCACCAGGGAATGTCACAGCAGTTCACCTCTGTGAAACACCGCAGTCTCTTGTGCTGAACCAGTTACTGAAGCAAGAGAAATCACGACCATTTTCTGGGCTACCAAATTTGACAAATATATTCTTCACTTTCAGAGAACATAAACACATTCAGTGAATTTTATGATAAAGCATAGTATGGTATTTTCCACACACTAAACTTAATAGAATGTTTATTATAAGCACAGTTATCATATTGATCTATTTAAACATGATGTTTGAAACCATCAGGAACTTAATGTGGAAAAATGACAAATATTCCTGAACGTTAAAATAATAAGGACTAAAAAATTTTGTTACATTGATCTTCTGAGTAGACAGATTAAAATGGATTGCAAACAATTCTTGTAGGTATCTTTTTACTTTTAAGTGTAAGCATCTTATAATGCAGTCATCTGGTTCCAGGGAACTATTGCTATAAATACTAACAGTATAATGAGTTCTACTTACATTATAGTATTAGAAAACAGAGACACTTGAGAAATCATATCTTTAAGGTTAAAAAATTATGATTATAAAAATATTTAAAAAAAAACTACAACAACTTGAACTTTTAAAAAATGTAGATCAGACACCTCTCATACGAGTGTACCTCCGGTGGCCTTTGCAAATGATAACAACGCCAGTTAATGTCTGGCCATTTGCTTCTAAGATGCTTTTAAGATTTACATGATTTTATTGTGTTTTGCTCCTATGGGAAATAAATAAGCATGTGTTTAATTTTTAAAGCACATGATTTTCAGAAGTGATTCTCTTTAAAAGGGTGTTCTTGTTTACTGTGTTGCCATATACACCAGATTAAATTTTGCAAGTGAAATGTGTGTCCGTCAGTAATAAAAATGTGGTTAGTCAAATGCTGCCCTTAGTTACACCACTATAACTTCACTGTATTTCAGGCAGCTACACACATAAAATTTTTCACATTCCAAAGTCATTTTTTATGTTTTCAAGTGTTAACATATGAAGATGGGGGTAGGGAACCTCCAGTCAGGAGCAGAGAATTCCTGCCTGAATGGGATGATGAAAACCTCATGACAGTAACATCACTAAATACTGCTGACTCTGGAGACAGTGTGGCCCACGGAACAGGGAGCCAGCCTTGCACCCAGGATATCCAGCTTCAGGCCTAAACTTGCCACTACATCCATGTATGCACAGACTCAGATAAACTGCTTCATAAAATGAGCTGCTAAATGAGTCTTCAGACCACTTCTGAATTTAGAAACCTGTATCAAATGAACCAATTTTATGTCCAACACTCACGTTCCTCAGAGCTTCCATATTAAAGTGCTACCATGGGGCAAACAAACAACATGGTCTCAGGCTGCTCTGTGAGAACCACCTGTGTGCATGCTCTAGTCCAGGTCTACTTAACTCCTTGACACTTTACATGTCAATATCCCCATCTGTATGTTTGAGATAATGGTTCTTCCTTCTATGAAGTGTTTTGAGACCTATTGGTTGAAAAAACAAGCATCATCTGCATTTTCTGACTCACTAGTGTTGCATAAGCATCCAGCCACTTAGAATTGTTGGCACTGGATTAAGAACTGGTTATTTATAAAAGAAAGCAGAATGCACATCACTCTCATATAAATACACAAAAGATCTCTCCTTTGTGTGGCCATATTTGATCTAAAACTTTGTGAGTGTGATATAAATCAAAATCTAAATTACCAGGAAAATTCTGTCAGTAAAATGTTATGCATTCCTTGAAAGTAGTCTTTAGGATTACTTTATTCAAGACTATACCATCATTTAAATTTTATCACTCAGCATTTATTCAGATTAAGAATAAAAATGATGGTTTTAAGACACAAGTCCAGATAAAGTATAGACACTCAGAAGAAACTGAAAAAAGACCAGATATTGCACATTGATGAATGTAGACCAAGACATGGGGTAAAGTGAGAGTAAGTGGCACAGGAACAGTTTTAGGGAAAGCAGATCTATTACTCTGTGTATATCTGTCACACACTATGAAGAAGGGAACTCTTGCTAATTAGCTAGAAAAGATTTTGAAATTCTTTGTTTGTGGGGCACCTAGTCTATGCCACAGTATCATTTTCCTTGTCACTGAAGATGTGTAAGACCTGTTTCCCACAGGGCCATGTGGATTGTCTTCCAAACTGCACAGGCATGAGGGCACTTGTTGAGGAGTTTTGTGTTCAAAAGTAAATGTACTGATTAAGAAGTTGATAAACTTAATTATCTACTACAAGACCTTGCTATGTCTCTACCTAAGCTTTACAAGCTCATGCTCCCTGAAAATATACAAATACTACCTTTTCTAACACTGAGCATTTCTTCTTTAAAGATATGCAAAGCTAGAACAAGGGTTCAAAAATTCAGCCCTAAGACTTTAATTTTTATTCGTGAAGGCCAACAGATTGCACACAGGTTCAGAGTTTAAGCCACTACCCCGTCCTTTATATAATTTCAATATATATATATATATTATTATTTATATATATATATATTATAATTTCAATTACAGTTCTCAATTCAACAATTAGTTATAAAACTTAATTGAGACTTTTTGCTTTGGATTATATTATTTCACACAGGAACATGATAATTATTTCTGATACTCTAAATCACAGGGTTTTAGTGAAGTCTGCAACAAACACAACGGTATGGGAAGAAGATGCCAATGTAGAATGTGACCCACAGAATAATTCTACAACATGACAGATAGAAAGAAGAAAAATTAGCAATATACTATGAATTATGGGGATACATCAGGACATATACAGATAGACATTTTGGTGCTCTTTTTTAGCATCTTCAGTCTCACTGTAGCAAGGCTGGTATGAGTATTATGAGTTTGTAAGAGTGAGACAGGCTGGTAGGACTAGAAGAGAGATGGATCTATGCATGGATTTTTTCTTTTGAAGTACAAATGCTAGCAGAGTTTCCTCGGTGCTCAGGTGGGAGTTACCATTCCTGCAGTGGATGCAGCAGATAAAAGGTACCTATACTTCAGTTTGCAAGATCACAGTCTGAAACTGGCAGTGTAGGTGAGTCTCTACTGAGAAATAAGATTCTTGAATGTAAGCAAGCATGGGTCCAAGTTCACTTCTGCTTCTCCTGGTCTGAAGTGCTAACAAGAAACTAAGGAGTGGGGCAGATAGCTCTGCATGTGTAGGAAGTAACATCTTAATCTACAACTTCTGCTTGCCTCAGAGCACTGAAAGCAGAGCCTGAAGTCTGGTCTTTTGATTCCACAAGAATTTATGCCTCCAGTAAGTGGAAATTAATCTCTCCTCTATATAGGCACAACGGGAAAAGGGATTGTTGGCATGACTGACCATGTCACACCTTCCTGGTTGGAAATTTCCTTGAAAGTTTCAGGCACAGGACAGTACTTGTATCTTGTGCAACTCTTATTTGGCAGCAGGAATGGTCAGTGATGATGCTGGTGAGTGTCAGAGGCTGGTGCTTGCCTGCATGGCTTCCAACTCTGCCAGTCTCCTTCCCTGACCTGCTGTCATTTAGCAGCAGCAGAGTATCATGTGCAGCTAGGTGGAAGAGCCAGGTCTCAAGAGCACTGCTGCAGCCAATGACAGACAGTTGATGGATAGAGGCAAGACAAAGGAGAGTGCTAGCAAATTCCTTAATTGATGAATGATTGCTGATATCACGTAAACCAGGAGCCCTCCAGCTTCTGCATGTTTGCTGATGACTGCACTCATCCAGCTCCTGCTTAGTCTTGGCTGTTCTCCCACACACTCCACCCATAGCTGACAAGTTTTGTGCAGCTTTATAACCTATTATAACTAATGTATGAGTCAGGGTGCTGCTTATTAAAGAAAAGGTGTGTGTGGTCATATAGACAATTATAGGTACAAGAGAGGGGTAAGGTGGTGCTGAGAACAAGACAGGAATAATTATAAAGCTATTGGACTGTGTAAATGTGGAGGTAATTGCTCCTTCCCAAAGCAAATTAAACATAATCAAATAACTCAGCAGAAGTAATGAAGTCTCAAATGAACAACAATTGTGTTTTGCACTTTCCCAGGACCATCTAGTTCTAAGAAAGGGTAAAAAGCACTTTAAACTGAAACTTATTGAAGTGTTGAATTGTAAAACCTGAATTCAGGACATGACTACCCTTCCTATTTCAGGCAAGTTAACAAATGAATGAGAAAGTAGCAGTGTAAAGTAGAGTGTAGTGAGTGCCTACCAAAAAAACCAACTATAACCCAGAACATTTACTGTTAAAATTATGAGCCCATGAAAATCCAAGTTTATAAGAACAAAGTTGTTTACAGACTTGAAATAAAAGCATCCATCATTTTAATGCTGTAACTCCAGATTAAGACAGTGCAGATGGGCATAATTTTCCATTCTTAATATGAGACACAACACCATGTGTCTTTAATAGAAATACAACATACACATTCAGCTAGAACACTGGTTTATTCTTACATTTCAAATTCCAACCTAAGTCACTATCAAAGAAAAAGCAAGTGAATACAAATGCAGTAAAGATCATGATGATATAAAAATCAGTCATTTAACTCAATCTAACCTCTTATTTGTAGGACCTAAAGGGAATGAAAAGTTTTCTCTATTAATGGTTTGAGTTAATCTTGTATCCATACATTTTTCCCAATAAGCATCAGATTATTTTTATGATGGCTATAAAGCTGTCACTCCTCAATAAACAGATAATGCTCCTGGTGGGTTTACCTCACTGTCAAGGATCTGTCAATTCATGCATCATCCCATAAGTGAAGCCACAGAACCCTGACTGCATGGCTCCTAGCAAATCCAGCTGAGCAAAAATTGCTTATCACCTGAGAGGGTCCACACTGCTGCAGCTTCTATGCATCTGGTAGTGACTGGATGCTCCCAAAACAAGTTCACAAAAGCCCTGAAGTTAATGCTCCTGCCTCTCTTTAAAAGAAAGCTGTGTGGCCTTTAATGCTCTGCTCAACTGAACCTTCATTCAGTGAGTCTCAATTAAATTTTATGTTCTGTGGCTCCCATTTTCTCCTAAGACAAGAAAAGAGTTCAAGGGATGGATCCTTCTTTGAAGAATTTAATTCTCCATGAAGAAAATTTATTTCCAGGTAAAGAGACTCAAGTTTGGGGGAGGGAGTTTTTGTAGGACTTCTTCCTTTTTTTTTTT
>VZRZ01007689.1:653294-682380 GCA_013398175.1 Climacteris rufus
TTGGTTAAAAGATTTCTGGTGTTTTGTAAAGATAAAGGTGTTTTGTAAAGATTCTCTGAAATGGATAGTGTTCTATTAGTGGTTAGACTGAAATTATTTTCTCTGTCCATTTCATTATAATGAGGACAAAGTCAGAGGAATGGTTAAAGAGTCCTGGCTGTTACTTGTGATAAGAAGCTTTCCATGAAACCACCAGATTCCTACTGTGATCCTGTAGTAACATAATGCTGGCTGATTTTCAGTAAGAGCCATTGCAGCAAATGAAACATTTGCGTATGTGTTCATAAAAATAAGCACTTCTTAGGCTGATTCTGCATATTTAACCTCAACATAACAAGGTCAAAAAATTAAGGCACTATGAAGTGCCTTGTCTGAAGTGGGCTTTGACATTCTATCTTACTGTAGTTGCTACTGCTGAAAAATGTAAGTACAAATCTGCATAAGCAATATTCCCAAGTGTAAACATTTTCAGGGACAGGCCATTAGCAACAATTCCTTACCCACTATGTTTCTTTATTTAGTTAGGGGGTTCTTTGTAGTCCACTTAGCATAAAATCACTTATGCCAGAAAGGAATTCTGAGTGCTGGGGAAAGATGCCTAAACTTTTATTAGTTTAGTTTAGTTCTTTTTACTTTAGTTGATGCCTAAACTCTGTATAGATTTAGACTTTTACATTTTTTCAAAAAATTCCACACATCATCAGGGGCATTTCATATTGCCAATATGAAATAAACATGGGCCATAAATGAACTTCTTATACCCTCCTCACAGATTTACACACCTGAATCTGAACACCTCATAAATTGATTTTGTTTGCTTTGTTTCTAAATGTTAAGCCCTTTCTTGGTGCCCTCTTCTGCATATTTTTGTGATCACACAAGGAATGGGTTATCAAGATTCAAGGTTTCCACTAACTAAAATAGTTCACAGTCCCCTCTCACTTCCTTCTCAAGTGTCATAATCACCATGCTCCAGAAAACTTGTGCAGGCAGCAATGAAAGACTCATGGAGTCAAACAAGTTTTTCAGGATTAACTGATTTCTTTTCTTATTTTTATCCAAAACTTAAGATTATATTTTATCTGAAGTTTTCATCTCATTTTTTCCTAGTGCTTACTCCTGATGAGTGTTTAAATGTGAATTTCTGCCTCTGTCTAACTTCCTGGAGAAAAACAGGTATTCATAAAATTGGCTTTTTGTTTAGTTTGGTATTGACTGCTTTTGAAACAGGCAAATAAAAACCTTTATTAGATCTAGCCCAACAGAAATTTTGTGCAATCCACTGTTAAATTGCGATTTAAATGTAAAATATTTCCATGTCTTCTTTTTCCTGCTCACAGATTCACTTGATACAAACATGAAAATGTTTAGTTCCTATATCAGGGCACAAGAATTCCACGGGGAAAAAACCAATTAATAATCAATTACCTTGGAAACTGTCTCTTGATTTAGAGTCAGTCTCCAGATACGAAAAATATTAGTGATTTGGGAAGAGGTAAATTCTGTTTTCACTGACTTAAATATTGAAAGTATTTCTCTATTTAAAAATAGTTTTACATTATTGTAAATATTAATACTTTAATAATTTTTTTCCCAAGAAGCAATAAAAATTAACATATACTCAGCCTAGAAAACCTCAGAAGCCACAGATTATTTGTGTGTAATCTTTTTAGCATTTAAGCTTTTTAAAGTCTTGTAGTGATAGTACACAACATTAACCTTTCAACAAAAATGAATTTACCACTAATAAGGGCAGCTGTGACAACTTCCTCTTTCAATACCTTAATGAAACTTCTTTGCATCTCCTTACTTTCTGATTTCAAATCATCTGGTTCTATATGTACATACTTATAGCTCACTGCAAGAAATAAAACTGGTCTAGTTAAGAATTTTCACTGCTCATCCCACCCCTGTTTTTCCAATACAGCTTGTGGATGCAAGAAGTCTATGTCTCACTGCACCTTTGCTGCCTCCATATCTGGCATCTGTGCCACTATATACAAGAATCGTTCCATTTTGATAAATATATAGGTTGGACTCGTGATCTATATGTTGGACTTGATGATCTCAGATGTCTTTTCCAACCAAATTGGTTCTGTGATATATGGATAAAAAATTGTATTTAAGAAGTTTATGGAAAGCCTGCCAGCTACTCAAACCTGGGATTTACTAATTAGAGTTACCTTGATTAAAGGCTAGCTCCCAAAGAGCTCCTGTGGATAACAAGCTTAACTTTAAGCATATGATTGATCCCATTACATTCACTGGCTTTAACTGGACTGCTCATAAAATTAAGCCTATGTTTAAATGCCTTTCTGGATCAGAACCCAAGCCCCTTAGAGGAGCTCAGGCTTACAGCAGCAGCACTTTATGGAGCCAGTACGATTCAAGTAACTAATGACCACGAATCTTTTTTCCATATTCTGTCAAATTGAAAAGCTGTCGAATTTTGCTCACACAGGTCCTGGAAACACTGTCTACTACAGGTAACTGGGAATGCCAGTTCATCAGAGCCTGGAAACAAGTGTTTCACTCAGGCTGAGCTAGTTCAGAAAACCAGGACAAGAAGACACAAGAGTGAAGATACAGCACTGCACTGATGCAGACATCCTGCTCCCAGTGCTGAAGCAGGGTTTGCACCAGTGTCCCTATACAGCTGTGAATTCTTTAACATATTCTAATAACCAAAATTGGCATTGTGAGTATAATTAAGACTAATTAAGACCTTTCAAACTGTGCTCGTTATTTAAGACTATGTTTGCCAAATTCTCACAATTGAAAAAAAAAAAAGAATGGAATATAAAGAGGATCTAATGTCTGGAAAATGGGTGATTAAGAAAGGTCACATAAAATTGTCAATTTTAAAAACATATACTCTTACCCCTCTCGTTGGAAAATAGTCCTAAAACAGTCCCCCAGGCTCTTGTAACTGGTTGGATCAGTTTTCCCTCTTTGAATTTGGAACCTAAAAAAAATACAATTTACATCACAGCATGAGAAGTCAGGGGTTTTAAGTCACTTTTAACTTTCCAATTATTATATAAAAGGAGTTTTAAAGGGTTTTTTTTTACATCTCTGATTCATTATTATATACTGTTCCTGATATACTTATTAACACTGTTTTCATAGAAGCTGTTAAACCGAGGAAAAATAGAGCTTTAGTAGTAACTTTTTTTGTAGTTTATGGAACTCACAGTATAGCTATCACCTTTGACATTTACACCTCTTTCTAGTTGTTTGAAAAATAAGCTGTTAACCCTGTGCCTGATCCAAAGCCCATTGAAATTAATGTGGTTGAGTCAAACCCCGTTTTTGAAAATCTGAAATGGAATGCTATCATATGTTTCACTATTTTATATCTGACACAATTATAATAAAAATCAAGCAGAAACATGATCAGATATTAGAGCACCATTACTTTTTTGTAATTCAGTAATAATATATTAAAAGCAAGCAATGAATTATTCTAATTAAAACCTTATTTTCTCTATTCACATTTTGACAACAATAAAAATTGCAACATGAAACTTATGGCCTTGAAAGGAAAATCAAGATTATGATTTAAGATTGTAAACTTCTTATTGGTTATGATTTATGGATAGCAACAGTGAGTTTAACAAACTATATTGTTTTACAAACTATCTCAGTTAGAGGATCCTATTTCTTCAGCTGGCACATTCAAGTAAATAGAATGGAGACATTTAGAATAAATTTTTAGCAATATTACTTCTTTTTAGATTGCTAAATACCATATAGCACTAAAAAAAAAAAAAGAATATTGATGTTGGCAATTCCACTCTAAAATAGCCCCATATCAGGCAATGACTACATTGGTTTTATCACTAAGTACAATAATAATTCTACACAACAGTTTCAAGGAATAATTCACATTACAGTCAAGTATGCCACAGGTATATTGCTGTTCTGAGAAAAATCTATTGTTACTTATTCTAATCATGATACCGAATCTCATTAACATGGGATAACAAACCAAGGTATTTTAAACTCAAGGTTAAGTAGCAATAATCCCCTCTCTCACAGAATTCTGTAGAGTTAAATCGATGTTTGTATTGTGGCAAAAGGTATTCATTGTTTTGAACATCAGTATCTCTGTGCTAACACATCTAAAATTTTATTCCATTTGATGAAAAATGTTCTAGTGATGCAATACAATTCTTTGGGTAATTATGAGAGCAAGCCCACTCCATTTTTTGAAAACAGTTAGAAGGAAACACTGAGTCCCTCCACAGTCCTAATAAAAGTAGTTCAGGCACATCTGGGATCTCTATCTGGGGTAACCTCTTTTATTAGCACACGAACTTGTGCCAAGTTGGCAGAGAGAAGAATGCTATTGAATAGCTTACACTCAAATAAGAGCTGGTGCATAACATTTTGTCTGAAAAGATCCCTTGGGAAGGCTAATAGTTGAAAAAAATTCCTCAACACTATCACACAAAGTCCAACAGTAATATCAGCTACAGAAGCTTCTACATTGTGGCAGACAAGCAATCAAAATTATGACAGAATGTAGATTCTATGTACATTTTAGCATATTTAAGATTTGACTGTTTATACATCTCAGCTCAACATCAAAAATGGCTTTCTTAAAGAAATCGTGCAAAAACTCACCAGTAACACCTTTTCCAAGTATTTAAAAATAAAGTTTTCCTAACCCCAACTCTCTCCTTGAGTTTCAAGATTTGCCCTGCTTGTAAACTCAAAAAAATATCAGTATTTCTAAAACATCCTTTGAATAATGCACTTTGCTCTCTTTCACCCTGCAAATTCTCAGAGCTATCCTACTTGCACTAAGGTTTCCCACTAAATCGTGCATGCAACAACTCTTTGTAAAACTGGGGCTTTAATCCCAGAGCCACAGTGGATCTCAACAACATAGTGAACATATTTATATAATTCTGTTTTACAGTTTACACATTGGCAACTTCTCAACTAAATTTAAATGATTTAATAAAAATATGTCTTTGATAGCAATAATGAAAATAATGGCATAAGAAATGCAATAAATCTGTATGTAATCTGCATTTAATCAGATGAAGGATAACTTCTTCCTAAAGAAGTTAAGTCAAAGAAGTTTTACATTTATTTCATATTTTTGTTTTAATGTAGATAAGACTTTAATATTAAATGAGTCCATTTGTAACACTGAGTCACACAAATAACATATTCCTTCCTTTAGGGTTTTTGGATCCATTCCTTCCATAGTAAATCTATTTTATAGCTTTAACAGCAATTCTAAAATACATGCCAATTATGTGCTTCAACCTAGACCTGCGAATTGGGTTCTTTGATTCAGAATTGCTTGCCTCAATAAAATCATGTGTAACTTTTTAATGAACTAGCTAATTGATCACCAGCACTTGTTACAAGAAGCTCAGGGAAGAGCTGAAAAAAATGTTTGTTTTCCTGGAGACAGCAGCAGCAGCCAGTATTAGTAATCTTAATGATACAGAAGAACTAAAGCATTCACTTAAAAAAAGCCCAACCTGGCCTGTTTTTAATGATTGTTTAGAGGAATGAACACAACTGGGGGATAGGTAATGGCTTTCTCTGTTTCAAATCCATTCCTTTCTAAAAGCACTATAAAACCACTGAATTTCATGCATTTTTGAAAGCTGGATGCCTGCCTTGTATGCTCTTAGTTTTGCTAGACCAAAAAAAAAAAATTCCTCTATAAATATCATCAGAGCACTACCTTCTGAGTTTTGAAGTGTGACAGCAGGCAGCCGTCAGTGACCTGCTGAATAGACATGTGCAGAGATGCTTTTCCAGGGCTGGGATGGATGACCTGCTGCTCACTACCAGCATCCAACAAGGGTCAGAAGTCATTGGACACTCCAACACATTAGGTGTTTACTGCAAGCTTTATCACTTTAAAAATGAGCATCAAGATAACTTTCTTCCCCTCTCATTTTCCTTCTCCTGGCTTTCTGGGCAGAATGCTGTGGTGCTGAGCACTCCCACCCTGGGAATTCTCACAGAGCTTCCCCCTGAGTGTGGGAAGCACTTTGCACCCCAGGTTACCTCTTCCTACCTGGGACCAGCCCAGGCATCTACTGCCTGCCTTCATGGCTCCTTGCAATTCCCACATCCATCTCCCATGACGTGACAGACCTCAAAATTTCCTTTTCTGGCTTGCAGCAGCAGTCCTAAGGGCTTGGTCTTCCGTGTCCCATTTGAATGAGCAGTACCTTTGTAGCTTTGTTAGACACAAAAGAGCCCTGTAATTGTTAAAGAAGGGAACATTGGTGTCTTTCCCTGTTCACTGCAGAACACACGTGGTTGGGATCTCTAAAAGTGGAAACAATGCAAAGCTATTTGAGGTTTTGGGGTCTGTTCAAAAGGCATTGCAAACTGGTGATCTAAAACTATGAAAATATTTTAACTTACCCACACTAATCAGCACTACAATTTCTACTTGTGAAATGAATAAACCTAAATTATTGTTATCTTACTAGCACAAGAGAGAGCAATTTTTTATGGTTATAAAAGTACTTGATCAATAACTCTCAATGGGCTCTGCCTGAAATTCCATAATGTAGAAGATGCTTGAGTTCTTTCACCAGTTCTTCAAACCACTTACCATTTAACAAGTGATCCATCATATTGTGGAGCAATGACTCTACATAAACACATGCATCTGTTTCCAACGCCTAACTCCTTACAGTTCTTGTTGGTTTTTTAATAGCCAGCATTTCACTCTCAGTTTAATAAAATCCTCAGTGCACACCATGCTTTTCTGACCCTATTCCTACTGCAAAAGTCTTCCAAGTAGTCTTTTCTAATACAATCAGTATCTATAGAAGAACAGGCAGATGTGTGTGCTTTCAAAAAAAAGAAAAAAATTCTTTAACATCCCTCTATTATTTGCTAATTTTTTTGTTCATGTTTGCCAAATGTCTCAGCAAAGTTGTCTTGTGGCTGTCTACTACTACAGTATCCAGGTACTTATTGTTTAAATCCTGTTTACCACAATGTTACCTAAAAATCCTCCCTCTTTTATTTCCTGCTCTGGGTGGAGAAAGGTTTCTAATTCATACTGATATTGCTTTAGTCATGTTAAAATTTAAAAGAAAGAAATCAGTATTTTCACATCTAGATTGAAGCAGATAACGAGTAGTTAAGCCCCAGTTATGTAGGACAACCACAATGTGATATGGAGCAGTCTAAACTCATCAAATTCTTGCCACTGGCTTTGCAAAGACAATGCCTTCATGTGTAAATTCCAGAATTTCTTGCCGCTTTTATGCAGCACTGCTGACTAGGTTCTCAGCCACAACCTTAAGAGGGAAAGAAAAACACAGGCTCAGAGAACGAAGCTTGGCTGTAGTTTTTGCCAACGAGTGGCAGCCTTAGCTGTATTTTCCTTCTCTGCACGTCTTAGTAGGATTTTATCAAATGTTCTACTCTCTTTGGAATAATAAGCTCCTAATATTTTCATTCATGACTGGGGTTTATGTAGTACCAAAGAAAATAAACTTAGGTACTGAGGTGTTTAGATGCTATAAAGTAGATAATTGCATGGCATAAAATCAAACCAAATTAAAATATCTGTGCAAATTTAAATTTAAAACAACATTTAAATAAATGGACTGTCCTTGGAAAACTGAAAACATATATAGCTTTTCTGCACTTTCAGTAATTCCCATGATTCCAGACACTCCTAACGGTAGTTGTCCCACCAGTGTAAGTTGATAAAAAATGTAGAGTTTGAAGCTTTATATAAATATACATTATTTAACAGTTCACATGCTTACAATAAAAAAGTAACTGCATTATATTTTAAAAATATTGCGATTTGTTAACTTAAAACATTTATTCAGGTGTTACTATGAGTGCTATCTTCTGATGCTTAAATTTCATGCAAAAGTTTGGATTGGAAAATGGACCTAGATAATATAGTTTACTTCACTTTTTGCCTCAAGTTCTTTGAGTTGTTTATGTTACTTACGAGATAATAACTAAGTTGAGAGTATAATTCTGTCACTTATTTTAACAGTAAATCATAGGAGCTGTTAAAGAGCTGAATATTACTTTTCAAAACAAAAACCCCCTAATTATGTTAAGCAAAATATACAAATTTTGCTACTGCAGAGGTCATATTTTAAGCATTATAGCATTGCTATGATGACTATTTAGCTGTGAAAAACATATAAGAATATAATAAAGTGGTAACATAAAGAAGAGGCAAAGAACAGACCTTATTCCAGTCATTCTCCATAGTGGCCATAGATTTGACTCTAATTGCAGTTAAATTTTTGTAGTTGAATTTTCTTATATTTCATATTTACTTTAGAGAAATAAACCAGAATCATAGGTAGAGAAGTATTACCAAAAATATTTCAAAATTAATCAAAATTAATTTCACTTTGTTGGAATTAATGATGCTTGTTAAGTTTATTTACCCCTTTGAATTATGGAGGAATTTGTTGGGGTTTTTTAATAAGAAAATAAAATACTAATAATGGGAATAATTGTAAAGATACCCTGAAAGCTTTCTCTGCAGAATTCATTTTTGTGTGTGTTAGAACGTCAACTATCAGATATGATGGCAAAATAAAAAACTACCAAACACAAACTGATGATTTCTCACATTTACAAATGTGTTTATCTATCACTGCACCTCATAAATGTGTCCATTCCACACCTCATCTCTGCCTTTTTGCAATCCAGATCTGTCCTGTCCTCTTGCTATTTGATTTGTACTTTGCCTCTGACAAAAATGCCCCAAAAACTGCCATGAAAAATAAGGAGGGCAAAAGGAGGAAACATCACCATTGGGTGAGAAAGGAGCAACTGCCTACACCTGAATAAGGAGTACATTCATGGTAAAAGTTACAGCTAGATCAATAACAGACTGAGAAATTTACAGCACAATTTAAACGGAATATATTAGCTATTCTGATCAAACTGAATCCAATATCCTCACCAGCCGTTGCCTCCCTTTAGATTGGCTAAAAACAGTTTATCTAAACCCTCATAAAACACTTGGACTAAACTCTTTCAGCCTCGATGTTGGGAGCTTAACATGCATAGCTTACAATTTTTTGAAAATATTTTCCCTGAATGAACTACATAATTGAATAGAGATACAGTCTTAAACATGAAAAAACAGCTTAGGAGTTTCACAGGTACTCTCAGCCAGTTCTCTGAATGTGATCAGAGAAAGTACAGTAATCAGAAAAATAATTCCATCCTTCCTGTACTTCCTATTCTTTTTATAGATGATTTTCCCCTTTCTCTTGCTTTTATATTCAAGCTGAGCAGCACATCATTCCATCAAAAATATCAATGGGGAAAAAAAAGCAGTACAATAAATATATTTTTATATATTTACTGTTTTAAACATTAAAGCTGTATTTTGTCAGCTACTAATGAAGAACTCTTCTGATTTTCTTCTTCTGCAATAATTCTGCCATTTTTTGCATGGGAGAAACATACAGTAGTTATAAGATCAGAAAGAATTTTTTCTTTCCATGTAGTTTTAGGAAATGTTCCTGAAAAAAATAACAACCTGAAGCAAGTCACATTAACACATTTCACTGTTTCATGCCTATCTACTCTGATAATATTGCTAAAGAGTAACAAAAATAACTGGTCATAGCACTTACATATGAATAATTTCATGTTTTGCCAAGGAAGAAATTCAGCAGAAACTAAGTTCAAACAGTACATATTTTACTAATCTAATTCCATCAATGACTGCATATGTGGAGGGGGGTTCTAAACAACCACAAAATCAGTGAAAACCACAACTTTTTCATTCCACACTAAAAACTGTTCAGAGAAACCTCATGATGTGCATTTTATTTCAAGGATGAAAGGGTGAAAAGACTGAGAACTCTTGAGTGTTTCATGACAAGGTGAAAGAAAGGATCGAGGCTCCAAGTAGGAGTCCTCGCCACCTATTGCACATGCACGGCAGGAGCTGCCTGTCTTCAACCACAGCCCACAAGGCCTTATGTTTCCAAGCTCTCAGATACATCTGCCAGCTGTGGGATTCTACAAGCTCCTCAGAAAGTACCAGCCTTTCCTCATGGTTAAAGACTTGCAAACTGCACACATTAGTATTATCCTTTAGAAATTGTTCCAGTTGTTCCAATTTTTCTTCTGTGTGAAAAGCCTATCTACAAGTCTTGCCAAAGCAGGCAGAGCTTCACAGCATTGTGGCTATGTCCAAGGTACAGTTCTCTCATGGGAGCTTTGCTTTGGCCTGTATACAAGTTCTGAGCACAAGATAAGACAACAGCAATGATCATAAAAGGGACATCTGTATTTGCAAGATCACTCAGCATTTCGTGTGAAGGATTGTGCAATACATGTGATTGTAGCACAATAAGGTCAGCCAGGGTATGCCAACTGTAAAAGCAACAGGCAAACCTAAGCACTACTCACGTTTTCTGTCTACATCTTCCTGTGTATTTGGTTACACTGGTGGAAGAATCTGCAGAAACCAGTAATGGTAAAAACATTTTGGTTTTTTACAGTGATAGTTCTGAAACTTTTGTAAGGTCTATTAGTTAAGTAAAAGCAACCCCCCAAAACCTATGAACTTTTTGGACCCTTATCTAAACTGAACAAATCATTGAAAATGGCACCACAAAGAAAAATTTTGTATTGTCGGAGATGATGGAGCTATTTTTATGATTTTAAGTATGAGTAGCCACTCATGGCCTAAAACATCAACAGAAGAAGTCTGGTTTTCATTAGTTTTGAATAAAGTCTTGAATGTTTTCCTTCAAAACAGCTTATAGAGAAAAAAAGGACAACCGGATGAGGAATATAAACTAATGACTAGAAGAGATTTCACAAGAAATAATACATTATACTATAATTATATTAAGACCCCAGTATCCAGTCTCAGTTTGGGGAAAAATGAGAATGTAGATTGGCTGATCTCAGTGTGAAACATGTGTCTGCTTAAAAATTGTCCAGTTTCTCATCTCAGTTTAACTTCTATTTCAAAAATGTATATCCTCTCTTGAAGATATATCCTTTCTTGATGGAAAGCCATTCCTGGGTCCTGTGATATTACTGTGATCTAGGACTCCTTACTGAGTTTCCGCAAATTAGAGCTGTTAAAAAATTTAAATATAGGTATGAACATTTCACCTATCAGTTAAGTGACACCAGGTTAGAGAAATAATTTTGCTGCCTTTAAAAGGTAGGGGTACACTCTATTACTCCAAAAAGATGCAAAGGTAAATCTCCACACAGCTTTGTAAAATAAAGCACGTGTCTGATAAGCCACAGGAAGGCTTTAAATGACCACTTACTATTGGCCATTACTGGGCAATACCTGAAATACAAACAGTAAGCACTACTCTAAAAACCCTTCCAATTTTGGAAAATGTAATTAAGATGTATATGCCACCAGAAAAAGCAATGTTCTTCTTCAACAATTCCTGTAGAAAAGGCCAAGTATTTCTACAGTATTTTCTCAACAAAGGTTTGATTTCAGTGTCCCTTATGGTAATCTCACAGCAATTCTTCTGAGAAGGCAGAAGAATTTTTGTGGCTCTTTAGCATGAAGATGTAGGGGGAGGATTTTTTTTGGTGGGTTGTTCAATACTTTTCAGTATTCATTAACATTTAAAGTTCTTTGATGAGATTAATCCCATCACAGCTTAATGTATTCAGGTTTCTTTTTTTTTTTTTTTTTTTGGTTTGTTTGTTTGGGTTTTTTTTTGTATTGGTATGATTTAGCACCAAAAATTTTCAAACCGCAACAAAATGTACATTACACTTACGCCCTATGATCAAACTAAGAAAGACAACAATAAACATATTTTCTCCCAAAGGAAGGAAATGGTCAAACACAGAAATCCAAATTCATTTTCAGTGGAAAATAGCCAAAATCAAATTGTGAGTTGCTGAAAGAAGTGTTAGTTTTGTGCTGGAAAATATTTGAAAGGGAAACAATTTCATTAATATATTGTGACTGAGACTTTTAAAATACTGGAAGGGATACAACTAGACTTACTCTACTGAAAAATACAGCTAAATACCCTGCATTTGAAAATGTTAACTCACATGCCCTTTCTCATTAACAGACAAACCACTTTAAATGACTAATGGCTAAAATACATAATATGGACATTACCTAATATGCATATGCTGCTTCAATGTAAAGATTACTTTTTTCCAATTAAATTGTATGGCTAAGTGACAGAAAATGTACACCTTTAAATTAGCAAAACAAGGAAGTTCTGAGTTAAAGACTGAAGCTCAACTCTTACCCACCCAGCTGTGCCCCAATATTACAGCTTATATGGAATTCATTATCAACCAGTGCTGAGTGATCTCAGCAATTCTTAACATACAGTAGGATACAACAAAGCAAGTTAAGGATGAAATTTCCTCTGAAACACTATGACTTTCACTGCTGTGGTGAATTATAGTAAAACTAGTGAAATATTGGAGCACTTGAATTCTCAAATACAATTTATCAGGAATAGTGCACTTCCTTCTGTAAAAATCAAAACAAAAATGTACTCCCTTAATTTTGGGGAAAGTTTAATGTGTGTTCAAATTGTAGCTTGCCAGTTCTTTTAGAGTCCACAGATACGTAAACACACATTCAGGAAATTTTGGTGTAACACTAAAATTTATCCTAATAAGCAATGAGAAAACTTTGACACCTATGAATATACTCTTTTAATTCAATGTATGAAGATAATAGAAAAATAAAGGAAAAGAGTTCTCACAAATTCAAGTAGTGGAAAAACAGCAGCTATTTTCAGATTTCATGAGATTTATTTTTAATTTTCTAATAACTCCTACTATTAACAGCTAATAGCAAAAACTGATGCTAAACAAAACTCAGGAGAATCTAGAATTCAGGCTGCACACTGAGGTCAGAAGAATAAGTTTGAGTATTTAAAACTGCAAATAACAGTTGTTGCTACAAAATTGTCAGGATACTTTTTTGCAGAACCAAATAGCTCCACCCAATGAGGTTGTTTTTCTTATTTGTAAATATATTTTGAAAACTACCGAAGTTCAACTTCAAGTACTTGACATCCCAGTTTTAAACACTAGAAAATAAGACAATGCTGTAATGGAAATACTAACAGGGTATTGGCAACAGCCATGTAAAGCTGCACCTTTCTATCACAACAAACTCTTCCAGCTGAAAAAAATCACTTATTACACAGGATGGTGTGGAAAAAAGATCGTTGTTGTTTCAGGAAAGATAGTTGCTTGAGAACTGGCATAAAGTGGTGAAAATTATAAAGGAACGTTACTTTTTTTTCCCCAAACTCAACCTAACTACTCCAGAAAGTAATGCACAAATCATTCATTATAATGAGTCATAACAATGATTTGTGATCTTCCAAGTTTTCATTTTACGCCCCTCTGTTTTTCCTTAAAGACAGGAGGATAGACAAAGACTGGAAACTTTGGGTCATATGGATCACGGCACCACTGCTATGTCTGGAATTTTCTTATAAATATCCTATTGCTCTGAGGTTCATAGGCCTGACTGAAACAGCAGGGACGATCTCATTTGTACTTTTATAGTTGTAGAGGGATTTGCAAGAGTTAACACAATTTTCCATAATATTTCTTACCAACTTCAGGAATAAAGGGAGAGTTCCCTCTTTAATCAGTATCTGAAACATTGTTAAGACTAAAGGGAAACAGGAATTCTTTCAGATTTAACAAGACTTTTCCAAGTGCTGATAATTTTAAAGGTACAAAACAAGGCAACTTTCAAAAAAGCGAGAGGATTTCAGCAAAGCGTTTGCAGGCAGCAATCAGTGCAGTAGTCTGGAGGATACACCTTTCAGCAGATTTTCCTGCTTCTTTGCAGCCTTGTGCCTTTACAAAATTATTTTTCCAAAAAGAAATGGTAAATTATTCCTTTTGAGTTCATGAAAATCTTTAAATCAAGGAAGTATTGTAAGGTTCTGTTACAGTGATGTTTATCTCAGAAAACAGTTTCACTAACCACCAGTGGGAAGCTAGAAATGCTTATTTCATTTTGTACAGTCACAGAAGTCTTTTAAAGGCATTTTGCTCACATTCTTGTCTAAGCAGGCAGGCAGGCAGCCTATGCTAACATGGCTGATCTGACTCAGATATTGAGCACAAGGATTGGAAAACAGGAAAAAGAAAAGGCAGTTCTGATGTTATCCATGCAGTATTTTTCAGTGACTACTGTCTTGTTTATGTACCACATTCAGTACCCCTTCTATGCACATATTTAGTCAAGTCTGCACAGTGCTACATCGATTCAGAGATAAAACTAACTGAATTATTGAATTGTTGAATGCCTATTGATAAATAAAATAGGCTTGTTGAAAAATGACTGTTGGAAAAAAAGTGGTTCTGCATGCTTATACAGAATTAATAGGCAATCACTATATATATTATTATATATAACAAGTAGTATCATGACTTTGGTGACAAATTTCTGTCTCCTGTCTAATGCCAAGCTAAGAGTGCAATAAATAAACCCCTAAATGTACAATATGTAGGCATACCCCCTCCCTTCCTCTTTTTCTTAGGACATATGCTAGCTAATGGGAGAGGCAATTATAAGGCTAGCTCTTTGGAAGAACAGCATAATTTACCTTCTTCCTAAGTTATGATTCTTTCAATTAACTAGCTGTGTAATGGTTTGCTATGTGACATAATGCTAGCAATAGGTATAGCTGCTTCATTTTGGGTATAAGATATGTGCAATATAATCTGCACATAAATAGGGATCCAGGTATTTGCAGGAACCAATCTTCTCTACTGTGGAGCCTGAAAGGTGCCCAGTCTAAGGTATGAGAAGGACCTAGTGTACCTAAATATTGCAGAGTACATTGGTGTTACCCCTGTTAAAAATCTAAAGTTTGTCCCACTTGTGGCCTGAATCCCTTCCAAGAATAAAGCTGACCTTAAAGGTCTGCAGAAAGGAATCTCCAGTTTTACTACATGCAGGGGAGAGATTTTAGCCTTTTTCTGTTTCAAGACTCTCTTGAAAATAGAGACAGCCATCCTGCCTAACAGCGAAGAGATGTATCACCCGTCAATTTATTAGAGGTCATTTATTAGAGGTCACAAGATGCCAACTTGTCATTGAAATTGGCAGCGGAAACGGCAGTCTCAGAATCGACAAACACTGCTGCTTTTGTTGCAAGAAGTTTTCCCTATGAGCCTGTGGTCTGGGAAAAGGGCAAATAGGGAAAGTCAATCACAGGGGAATGACTGATGGATATATAGGGAGTGAGCAAAATTATGAAAATAGGTGGGATAGAAAGGAGTGTTGTGCTAAAGAAACATTATATATTGAGCAGAAGAAAAACCGTGAGGTAGGCATTGGTCAAAATACGAGCAATGTATCATTGCATTTATTCCTTCCTTGTCATCTCTAAAACCTAAAAACAAGCACTGCAATTCTGCAAATTTCCCTTCTCTCTCTACTACTGCATTCAATGAATAGTATTAACGTGACATAAATGATATCTGAATTACTATATGGTACTCATTTACTCTACTATACTGTATCAAATTATAATTCTTAAATCCATTGGCTCCCATTGACAAGTAAAGCAGCTTAAAAATACAAAAGAAAAAGATCTTTTAACTTTATATGAGGTACTTCTGTAAGACTTTCTACAAAAAGGGTATATAGTTTTCAGAAGTTTCCTACAGTTATACCACATCTCATCTCTAATATCAAGTGGCATCTCTAACATGTTTTAAAGTATTTTTTAGACTTAAAGATGCTCTTCTGCTCATTATTCTGTTTAACATCAGCAATTGCTGTTTCCCTTCTCACTACTACAGTATATGTGTGCACAAAAGTAGCTTTCTAAAATACACAAAGGAAATATGGTGTGACTTGAGGAACTAATTTTCTTATAAGGAATATTTGCAGACAGAAAGGTTCAATGTCTACACCACTGACAAAGTTTATGTCTGAAGAATAAGAGGGATGATCAGAAGAATAAGGTATTTCCATATCTGTTCATACAGTGCCCTCTAAGGAGCCTGCAAACTTCCTGCCCAGGGTCAGGACAGCGTACTGTGAAGCAGTTGATCTGTTTAATTTCTTGTCATTTGGCTTCTGTCCCAAAGACTATGATTCTGTGAAGTTTCAATTAATATATTGAAGAAGCTCTTCAACATAGATGATATAGCCAATTGCAAACATTTATTAAATATGACTTGCTGCCTTCAGAAATTGAAAAATTCTCAAGCTGAGCACCAAAACTCAGGCTATAGGAGTAAAGAGCAGCTACAAGTAGCTCGGGAGTAGGTGAATACCTATGAGTAGCCATAGGATTAGATGAGTGCTATGAGTGAGGAATCATATTCTAAAAATGCTGAAGAGAGTCCAGATCAATCATTAATGAATCACTTTCAACTCTTCTCTCCTCAGAAAGATCTTTGCATATGTAAGAAAAAGAAATCTCTTTTTGAAAAACCCCAGCTGAGTTACGCAGCATTTACAGAGTTGATTCAAGAGGTACTTTGCAAAACTACTAAAAATCCATTTGTTTACCTGAAATAAGTCTTTTAAGAAGCATTACAACAGAAGTCATACTATGAAAAGCCCCACCAAGTTATTTCATATCTAAACCCAGAAGCTCTAGAAAATGCAGATATGATAATTCGAATAATTTTATCCATGCATGCATATATACACCCTTGTCTTCCCTGTAGTTACAAGGAATAGAATTTTCTGTATCATAAGAGAAAAAAAGTTTTCAGGAAGAAATAATAGATACATCACTAATTCTTCAAATTCCTTATTATGCTGGGTATACACTTGCATGCTAGTTAACTAAACATAAATCAACAGATTGACATACGCCATACAGCTTAGATACTAATTTAACACCTCTGCATAAAGTTAGAGAGGAGATATATAAAATCACTTTGAATTTATTATTTCTAGAAAGAGTAGACAAAAGTCTTTGAGGATTAATTTCATGCTGTGGGTTAAATTTCACTCTCACGATAGGCCAGCTATTGCCTGGGGCACTACAGATAATGAACCTGACAAGGGATTAGCAAGGAAACACTTGTGTTATTATAAATCGTGTACACTTCCCTTTCTAACCAACTTCATCCTTCATGACATTAACAAATTACACTCTTTTTCCATGTTTCAATATAATGCAAAGCTGTGAATGATCCCGAACCAATAGCACATTAGATAAGGTCTTCTCAAGGCATAAATAGCTATTAAATTTGGTTGAAAGATCCAGACTTCCTGAATTGAGAACCTAAGACATTTTATGTCAGACATCTCCAAGACCCAGAGAAATATTTGTTCGTAACATCTGTTTTAAGAGTATTAGCTGACACAGTCTAAAATAGTTTATAGAGAAATGTGCACAATGGAATTAAATGTAACACAGAATCAGAGGAAATTTAGGGAATATTAATCTACCACAGAGTCTAAAACAACCCAAGCAAAGACGTTAATCATTTAGTTCCGCTGTGAACAGTGGATTTACTAAAGAGTTCAAACACAATTTATCATGTGTGTATTAGACTAGAAGTTCCAATAATGATTTTATGCCCAAAGCCAGTAGAAGATCTATGATGTAAATATAGGTGTTTTCTATATTTTATCATTTCATCCTTTCTTTTCTTGAAAAGCTTCAAACTTTCACATGTAAAAAACAGCTAGACAATCCATGTTGACCTGTGCTGGCATGCAATGGTAGTGGAATTGCATAAAGGTGGAAATCCGACATCACGAACTGGACCCCTTATTTATACACAACCATACAACCATACAAACAGAAAAGCAAGAAAGAAGCCCAAGCTCTGAACCTTCTTTTGCTGACCCAAATCAGCTTAGGATGGCATTCCTTGAACTTTAGAGATGGTAGTATTACTGATAATGCCTTCTGAAGGGAGAGACAATCCTAAAAATGGTTCTTGTAACATAGTTGCCCCTCTGCACCATTCAGAACAACCAAGCACAAACAAAGAAAGCAATTTTTTGTACCCTATTACTTTCCCACCTCCTTTGAAGCCAGAGTCTTTTCGAGACCAACCCTCTCCAGGCTATGGTACCACATAATTTGTAATCACCATATGATAATCATCCATGCTAAAATACCCAGAGATTTATTTGTGCTGGATTGCAAAAGGCATGGACATTTTTTTCTTTTATTCCTCTTGTCAAATGCCTGCACACAGGCCCTTGGTAATGCTCCCTTAAACACCCTGAGAGAACATGACTTGGCAGGTTGTTCCTGGACCCCAAAGGTGGGAGCTAATGATGTGGGAAAAGTGTCCAGTTTTGTCTCTTTACTCCTATTTCTGCAAGCCAGTGAGCTCTGCTGTCCCTGGCTGGGTTATTGAATGCCACCATGAGTCACACCGAGCTATGCCAGATGACTCAGACCTACTGCATGGCTGGTATTGTTCTTGTATGACCAAAACAGAGAAAGAGGAATTTCACCATTGTGCTCTTGCAATATATCAATATAATTTTCTTACTGCATACAGTAGGCAAGAGTAGCATTTACTGCACTTCTCTCTTCTCTTTCTAACTGGAGAGGGAAAAATACAATTGTATTAGGAAGCTGATAATATAGGGCAATAATATTTAAGAAGAGAGAATTTGCCATTCTGACTCCTTGGCATCATATAAGGCCAGGCAGGCAACTGCTCTCTTAACTTACCCATACAACTGAACCAGCTCTGCATCCAACCATCTCCATCCACCAAGCCCAGACCTTTGGCCAAAATTATTATAAATGAAGGACAATACATAGTAAAATGACAACTGAGTGTGCCCTTATATTAAAGGAATACTTGGACAGTGGAATGAGCCCTATGTTCAGAGGCCTCCATTTTTGCAGGACTGAAGGTGCTGAAGGCCAGACTACTCAGCTTCAGGTGGGCTTTGTACTGGGAGGACAGTCAAGCATTGCTAACATCTTACATTCTCCACTTGGAATGTAATTTGGTGATTGGCTGCTCTGATGACAAAGCCAACTTAAGAAGATCACTGCTTGTTGCCAGACTCTCTGTTTTGCTTATGCAAATATCTACAAGGCTGTAGAGTAGTGAAAAAACAAACACCCTCCTACTCCCTATTCCCAATTTTTGCTATTAACCCAGATTACTTTATTTTTCATTAATTCAAAGCTGCACTTAGGTGGATGCGCACAATTCACACCAAGATCCTCACAGCCTTGGTTTAAATAATTGTCTTCATTTTCCTGATGCAGTTTGTTCTGCTTTCTACCATACGATCTCATAAATTCAGCCTAATATCTAAGAGGCATATCATGACATGGCACGTGTGTCCCTGTCTCAGCAAGTATTAAGCTTACAGTGGAAAGTGATGGCTTCATCTAAAGGAGTTATAAGGAAACTGAGCAAGTAAAGAACTGCTGGCAAGTGAAGTGGAAATGAATTGGAGAGGAAGAATCTAGGACAGGTTGTTAAAAAGCATAAAAAAGAGACACAGAAGGAACTGATTTGGTGGAAAAGGGCAGCCACTAGCATAAGGTGGACAGAAAAAAAGAAGACAGATTTTCAGACCTAGAAAGTTAAAAGAAAAGTAGAAAGAAATGGCAGGCTGGAAACAGACATAAATGAAATGTGGGCCAGAATCTGCAGTGATTTATGTACATGCTTCATGAAACGTTCTTTAACAAAATCCTTTTAATCACTTTCAGTGAGTAATTGCTTCATGAAAATCATATTCTCCACCTCTCTGGGGTTTGTTTTTGGAAGTGGCAGGTTCATTCTGTGAAACTTCTCAGAGAAAACTTTCAACTTGAGACATTCCCAAAAGACACAACTCTTAAGGCAGATACATAGAAATAAAAAATGTGCAACAAGGAGTTAATTTTTTAAGATCCCTTCCTCCTTAAGTCCACAGGATACATTACGGTCTGTAAATTAATCAGGCTGCAGCAGGAATAAGGATGCTGAAGTTTGTGTTTAATATGCAGAAGAAGTTAAATATAGTCATGTGGCCCATGTTACTGAAGAGACACATTATTATGGATTGTGCAACTTACAGTTTCCTGAAAGTTAATGGCTTTAAATTCAGACATAT
The DNA here is from genome assembly GCA_013398175.1 of Climacteris rufus. Taxonomy (NCBI): domain Eukaryota; kingdom Metazoa; phylum Chordata; class Aves; order Passeriformes; family Climacteridae; genus Climacteris; species Climacteris rufus. The sequence continues at coordinate 673,348 of VZRZ01007689.1, forward strand.
TAAATTCATATAGGATGTAATAATAGTGTACATTTCTCAGTTGGCCATTACTTGAATAAAAAAATCTTCAGCCATCTTAAAACAATTTTATGCTACACTTCTAATCATAGAATAGTGCACACTCTATTTTACATTAAACAATTTACATTCACATCTGTCACATATTACTTGTTGCCTCTTTTCCCTGTTCCCTGAGGGGAGCTTCTTGTTTTGACAGCATTTTTTGTCTGTACTTCTGACTAACTCTTGATTTATAAAGGAATAATCACAAAAAGACTGCAAATTTATTTCTAACTTTTATATTTCTATTTCACAATTTTTGTCTATGCCTATGGAAGAAGAAATTAAAGAAAATTCTGCTAACAAATGGAGTAAGAGAATGAAGATACCTGATTACCAACTATCACCTGCTTTTAGCACCCTGTTTTTCCTAAAGAAAAGCATAATTCGATGTGATGGATAAGAACTGTTACAATCTTCCTCATAAGAGATCTGCTACTAGTTATGCTACTAGTTATCTGTTACTAGTTATCAGCTGTCCAAACTAATATCCTGAACCAGTTTCTGCCTTTTAAAAACTGAGAACTTTCTATTAATATATGGCACATACAGCTGAGTTCAGCAGGAAAATGTTTTTTAATGGAGAATTGGGTGACAAAGACTCTTATTAGGAGAGGAATCTTTGGTGATTGATATTCATCCCAGCTATAAAAGGCACTATAATGCAACAGACACACTTAACTTCAAACAATGTTACAATGTTGTATAAACACTAAAACCAGTGACACTAAATTAAAACTGAATAGACTTAACATGTTAATTGCAAGTAACGAAAAAAAATACTAAATTCTTCATGGCAGGTGGCAATAATAATTTATCTCATGAACTTTTTTGAGTCAGATTTTTTCAAATTCACAGCTAGCTTCAACTTAGAAAAGAGAAGAGAAAGGCATTGCTCGACAAAGTGAATTAATGTGTCTATCAGCATTAAGCCCTTGCTACACAGTGACATCTCTTCAGTAGGTAAACTGCCTCTGAGACTAATGTGTCTTCACTTATTACTTCACTCCTCTATGGCTAAGCTCTGAAGTGCCAGGGGATACAAATCATCTTGTCTTCAAAATAATTTAAAGCCTGCTGTAATACAGAATGGAAAACACAGAAAGCAAGGTCTTGTCAAAATGCAAAATCAACAGAGAGCGTCAGGAGGCAGAGTTTGCTGTCTGTAATGTGATCCTTCCACACACCATAATCTCCATTTTATTTTGCCTAATGAGGCAGGAGTTAAAACAGTTGACCTGATCAAATTCAGATGGCAGCCCTAAAGGATGAGCCCCCTGCTGCACTCTTGTCCCGACACCCTTTGTTACCTCCAAGTGAGCTGAGACCAGGCTGTGAACCATGTAAATAGGAGGCTTCCAGGTTAATGAAAAGCTGCAACACCCTTCTAAATCGGGACAGAAGGTTACGCTTTTCTAATCCAAAGAAAGTTTCATGAACCTCAGTAATAAAGTTTAATGAATGCTGGTCATTTTGAACTTTGCAAATAGAGACTGGACAAGAGGTAATATTTTCCTTTCAAAAATTACTTATTCTATAAGCATTGCTCAGCACATATTATGGGAATAACATTAATTCGTTTTCTTACGACAAATTCAAATATAACAATTAAAAAGGGATGTCTTGGGAGAAGGTAGTTAATGGTTTTTATGAACTGATGTTTTTATTAGGTGATGGCATGTTTGCTGTTTCATTTCATTACTTATCTGCCAAGGAGTTTCTTTCAACACCAAATCAGAATCTACATGCTACAATCATGTAACACATTCGACTTCAGTCCATTTGCTCCAGCTGCTGACACAGATAAATCTTTAGAAGTGAGAAAACATAAAAATTGTCTACATTATCTTTCAGCATGCAACATAATTTGTAGTCTTTTACACAAAGGAAATAAAAATTGGATTCACCAACTATACTCCTTCATGTCACTTGAAAGATGAGACTTGGATACTATGTCTATAGTGTCTGCAGAGATGTATGGAGAGCCAAGGAGTATTAATTTGAGCTTCTGAGTGCATAGCTTCTGTTCAATTTTGAGTGTGATGGAGGGGGCTATAAGTGCCCTCAAAAGATCACATAGATAAAGGAAATTGATAGGATGTATATAAAAATACCTCATTGTATGTCCAGAATTTCATTAATAAGTGTGAATACATTTCCTGGTTTGGGATGCCTGCATTTTTTACAACATGAAACATTCCATATTATAAAAATATACATACTAACACAGAGAGGACACACTAAATTAGACAAGCAAGACATTGATGCCTGCATAGTCAGAAAAATACATGTATGCTTTATGCTTGGCTTGTGCATTTACATTGTTTTAATTCTACTGTAAATTTATATTAATTTGATTTATCTGTCATAAAGAAAGGTGTGACAGATTTCACATTTGCCAGCTCTTAGGCTGATATTCTGTGTGGTTATTCTTTTGTTGCTTAGTTTATACAAAAATTTTGTGTTCAGATTTCATGGGACTATTTTTTAGCCCCTTTTTCCTTTCCCCAATTACGCATTTGTGACATCACTTTTCATACATTCCAGTAATCAATTCCAAAGCCATTCATCAGGATTTCAGAAGCCACTCTCGAAAAATTAGATACATGTGCTCAGTGTAAATGGGAATACAACGATTTATGACACAGGTCATTCGGATAACCCACGAGTTCTTCTCCAGTGACACGCCAGAAATCACAACTATTACTATAGGGCTGTGATGTGTTTATTGTACAGTTTATAGGAGGTGCACCATGTCTGATTAATTTGTAATGTGCTACATTTTTTCTGGTTGATTTCTGAAAACAAGATTTACAGTTATTTAGAGTTTGACAAGAACAGTAAACTGCTGGTTTCATTAATAAATTTTAAATTTGATTGATTAAACTCTCAGCCTGTTTGCACTCCATGTTCAAGCTATGAAGGTAGCACTGTTTTAACTGCAACTACAGCAGTCAGCAGTGCTGTAAATCATGTGTTATGCATCCCAAAACACGGGATGAAAAAACCATGGATGCTTAATCTGTCAGGGAAAAAATTAAATTCCTGGATTCTATTCAGTTTACAAAGGGTGGCAATCACAACAACAACAAAAAAGGTATTTCCAGAACCCCACTATCTTATTTACCTGCTCAAGGGAGGGATGGGCGTGTTCCTGAATCATCCAGCTCACAAATGCATCTGCTAGTAAGGTACTTAATATGAGAGTGACAAAGCAGCTCTGTCACACACACACAGCACAAATCAAATTAGTTTTTTCATGGTACTCACTGCAGCAAAACTGCCAGTGAAGTTTCTTACTGCTTTGGTATTGACACAATTTCTAACCACTGGTTAAGGGTAAGCATATAGAAAGTATTAACTAAGTAGTTTATAGTTTAGATGCAGACATGGCTTTATCAAGAATATAAGAGTATTGTAGTTCTCAATGCTACTTCACACAGCATACAGTTCTGGTTGCATGACACAGCAGCACTTATGCAGAGATGCACCACAAACATTCAGGCAGAGGGCATCAGAGGTCACTGCCCTGCTGTGAATGTGGGGATCAAGTCGTGCCTAGCAAGTCTTGCTGAGATAGACACCTCAGTGGTACTGAAGGTCTCTGCCTCTAGGCTGAGTCAGGATCTGTCCTACAAGTATGTACAGCCTGTTGGAATTGGACATGTGCTAAAGCAGAAGCCTTGCATACATTTGAAGTACTTAAGTACTATTTATCTTATTTATCTTCAGTCAGTGTTGAATTTAAATCAGTCATCTAGGCTCCCTCCCTGCAGAATCCATGCAGACACATGCACTGCCAAAGTTCAATTCATCTCATGTCCCTGGGATGGATATGAAGGACTGATGGAATTACCTGTCCTGCACAATTGTTCCACTCTTTCCCTTGACTATAGATGGAGCTGTCTACCTTTGATACATGCCAAGACTCTAGCAAGTGCCCTTAAAGAAGGGGTACACATTTGTCAATGGTCTGTTTTCTCAGTTGGTTGTTTACATTTTCAACAGTAGCAGAGGCATTTCACATGAAAATACAACCACCTTTTCAAAGTAGAGAGTAGGTCACTTCAACTTGACAGCATACTATTATCAAGTGTCCCCAGAGTCCCACAACCATATCCTTAGGGTACAGCATAGCCGGAGGTGTCCCACTATTTTGTGGAGGTCACCACAGGAGCAGCAATGGTGAAATTTGGATAGGCAGCCTCCTTTGCTCTCTTTGTCCACGAGGCTGCAATGCCTGAGGTAGGTTGTGCTCTTTGGAACTGTGATGTAATCCAGACTCTGCAGGATGATAAGGAAAGGAGAGGAAGGTCTAAGAAAGGGGCAAGGCATAGAAGGAAGTTCAAAGATGGCAGACTCAGCACTTCACTGTCTTGAGGAAACGTGCATGAACAGGCAGTTACTATAAAATCATAGGCTTGACATATAATCCCTGGGTTTGTACACAATCTATGATTGTGGAAAAAAACCCCTATATTTGTTGAGAAAATCTAAGATCGTGGAAAAGAAAGATTAAATAACAAAATGCTTGCTAAAAAAATGCCACAGAATTAGATGGTGATGTGTACTTTGCGTAATCTCAGAAAAGCACACATGAAACATGAAATTACTGAAATTCAGCTCATTAAAAACTAAAAATAAGAGCTCTAATTTGATTAATTTGATTAAAACTAATGCCAGAAGCACCCAGCTGCCACCAGGAGAAAATATTTTTTCTTAATTTTGTGGGTCCACTCTGCAGATGGCTTGGCCCCTTTGTGTTTTGCTTCTGTCCATCCCACCTTCTCTTCCCCATTGTTTTCCTGTTCAGAGCTGACCTGACTTCACATGCATACCCCTCGTGGCTCTCCTCCCTCCCGAAAAATATCAGGGAAGAGCAGCCTTGTACAGCCTCAGGAAGGTCTACAGGTCCTGAAAAAGGAACCTGCAATGAGATTGTGCTAAAATAAAGGGAGAATCCAAGCAGGAAAAGAAGAGGCAGAAGTCCCGGATAGTAGGAAGAAGGGCATGAGCTGTGGAAGGAGATCTGTGCTCAGGAAAAGAAGAGGGTCTCTGCACACTCTGCACCACACCATGCTGTGGACTCCACCACGGACTAAAATCACCCTGTGTTAAATTTTAGACTTTGTAAATTCAGGAGCCTGCTAGGAAAGGGAAAGTGAGTGAGAAGGTGAGAAAGACAGTAGGAGAAAGAAGACTCTTACCTATAGAGCACAAAACCTGTTGAAGCCTACATCCAAAACACTGAACAGTAATGTGTGATACAGCTTCATACCAATACAGTGAAACACTGGAATTGGTTCACCTATACCTTGCCCATTTCTGCAATACCATTCTACTTGTCCCTTCTCTGTCATTCTTTTAAATGACTCCAAAGTGCAGCAGAATATGACACATATCAATAATGTTATATTTAAAGTTTAAACGCTTGGCTACTGTAACACTGTACTGTAGCTTACACAGGCAACGTCTGGAGACTTGTTTAAATGCAAGGAAAAAATATTTCAAAGTAACCTCATGAGAAAGTAAAACCCACTATGTAGTGTACAATAATTGCTTATTGTTTGTTCTTGATCCAAAGAGACCACAGTTTAGCAATAAGTTTTGACGTAAGGTCAGAAAATTTAGTTCTATATGCAAAACACATCTTTAAAAAAAAAATTATTCTTTACTTTAGTAGCTCTTTGTTTAATTTTTTGGTTGGGTTTTTTTGGTTGGTTGTGGGGTTTTTTGTTTGTTGGTTTAGGTTTTGTTTTTTTTTTTTTTTTAATTTTAATTTAAGACAATGGGACACATCACCTTGAAAGACAAATCTGGTATTAGATTTTACACAAACGGTAAGCCTTTATTTACTGGCACATCAGAGCAGCAGATGGTAAAAGAAAAAGACTATGAAACAGGAGTCAGGGTTTAAACTCCTAGGTTTTCCAAAGATATTTACTTTAATTAATATTTTATCTGTGAAATATAGCCAGTATCTTTGAGCAGACTAATGTATTTGATTGGTGTCTTGGTTTAAACCCAGCCAGCAACCAAACTCCACACAGCCACTCACTTGCTTCCCCACCAGTGGGATCAGGGAGAGAATCAGAAAGATAAAAACTTGAAAATTCATGGATTGAGATACAGACAGTTTAATAGGGACAGCAAAAGTCATGCACACAAGCAAAGCAAAACAAGGAATTAATTCAGTGCTTCCCATGGACAGGCAGGTGTTCAGCTATGCCCAGGAGAGCAGAGCTCCCTCACATGTACTTGGGAAGACAAATCCCATCACTCCAAACATCCCCCCCGCCCCTTACTCCTTCTTTCCCCTTCTTTATACACTAAGCATGATGTCATATGGTCTGGAATATCCTTTTGGTCAGTTTGGGTCACCTGTCCCAGCTGTGTCTCCTCCCAAACTCCCATGCACCTCAAGCCTCACCAGTATGGCAGCATGAAAAGCAGAAATGTCCTTGACTCTGTGTAAGACTGCTCAGCAATAAGAAAACTTCTCTATATTATCAACCCTGTGTTCAGCTCAAGTCCAAAACACAGCCCCATACCAGCTATTGTAACGAAAATTACCTGTAGCCCAGCCAAAACCAGCACAATTGGTGCTACAAGCATATTTTCAAATCTTGTCTCCCACAAGTTTGAATCATGTAAGCACAACTACATTCAGACTTACAGTTACTGTTTGAAAAGATTAACTCTGCTGTCAAGGCCCTTCAAAAGACTTGCGTTTGCATGCAAATCAAAGAAACAGCAGAAGTCGAAGGGTCTCTGGAGAGAGAACCTTTTCTAAACTAATCAAAAGAAGACTTAGAGCACATAAGCTCCTGCAACAATGACAACCACAGCATGTACTCTACATCATATTATGGTTTGTCATGTACACCGCACAGATCTACTATCTTTGTTTCAGTTATATCCCTCTAATCTGGGGGGAATTATTTCTTCTTTGGCGGTATTTCTGGCTACATCACCCACTATGTGATTATGATAGGATGGACTAGGAATGGACTTTCAAATTAAAAACTCCTAAAATTAGCTCAGGAAACTTGTGGAAGTATTGTCCATAATTTGATTTGATTTTAAGATGCTACCGTTTGAAGGGAGTAGAGGTGATGCTGAAACACACAAATACTATAGTCAGTGTCTGCAGTTACCAGGCCAGATTCAGCACCCCAAGGGGCAATAGTATCTTTTGAAAGAGTAAAAATTATTCATATTTTTTTTGCTTATAGTTCAACTAAAATCAGATCCAGCAAAAAGACTCAAGAATACTAGTTTGGAATAACTCTTGAGGGCAACAGTTGAAGTGTCAGCTCAATTTCTGGCACTTGGGCAAATTACACACATGCCACACAGACAGGAAGGGCTGGAATACATCATGGACAGTGCTAAAAAATAAAAGTATTCTGTATCTTGAGTATGCATGATTCTGCACCTGCAGCATAGACACACATATGGCAATCATTTTAAGAATGGATCCGTCAGACACATATTTTTTTTTATTCCTACGAGGAGCAAAAATGTGCTTCTATCTTGTTATTTTGGTTAAAAGGAGTTGTAGTTGTTGAAGAAATGAGAGGCAGGATTTTAGCGGCTACACTACTCACAACAGGATCTGACACAGACACATTCAGTTCTCGCTTTTTTACAATGCAATCTGTAGTTGAACCATGTGCACAAGTGAACATGCTGCAGGAATGTCTTATTTGGAGCTCATATTTTTAGTCTTGCCTAGAATGGTTTCAGAGCTTTGAATAAAGGATTATGCCGCAGAGACACAGAGGTCAAGGCACCTGTGTAGGTTTCGGGAAAGTCAAGTACAAGTCTGACTTCCAATTCAGGAAAGGGGAATTGAAACTGGTCCCCTCATTTCAGAGCTATGTGCTATGATGATGAGGTTATTGTCTATTCCAGATCAGAGTTCCCTCTGTCAATTTTATCTTGGCATTAAGAATTTATCACATGGTTTCTTCGTAGATATTTAAATGTAATTGATACACATATTAAATTATGTTAAATTCAGATCTACATTTCCCTAATGGCTTTGAAGTTTTTAATTGAGTCTCTGGATTAGCACCTGAATACTTAAAGAACACATGACTGCTGCTGAGTACATCATATTTTACTTCAGTGACCATGAAAATGAGGACAAGTAGATCAAACTATGGAGAGCTTCTGTTTAACTACATGACGGAAACCAGAACAGCTGGAGTCAATTCTTAGCAAATTGATCAGAATTCCTTTACTTTAACTACAGCTTAACTAATAAATAGACTTCCATAATTTTCTGCAATCAATCTAAATGTATTGGCAAAATTAGTGAAACATTTGATCTTGAAACGTTCACTAAATCTTAAGTGCATAACTTTGAAGAACTTATGTAGCTTATCTTTCTGCCAAATTGGAAAAGAATAGCTGTTTATAATAAAAACTTGTTAACTACATAAACTCTGTAGAAGATGCATGTTTATAATTAATTTCCTATGTAAAAAAACGAGTGCTTTTGTCTTTTCACACTTCAGCATTAACTTTTGTTACCAGGTTTGTGTTCTGTTTGTTTGTGTAAAGACATTTTACTATCAACTTCTGGAACTAGTAGTAATCTCACTGAAAATTTGAAAAGACTGTATGCATGATGATGCTCTTCTTTTGATATTTTTAAAGTCAGCACACTTCATGCAACAATACATGCAACATTTTCCTGGATGGATCTGTTTCTTTTAAGGGGTTTTTCAAGTATTCTGTGAACAAGACAATCTTGAACACCCTGTGGACATAACAGGCACTTGGAAAATCTAAAGAAAATTCACTTTTAAAAAATGTGATTGATCTGGCTTTCCTCCTTTTTCATTATTATTTCTGCAGTTACAGACTGGCAGAATCTGAAAGCAATAGAAACACCCTATTTGCTAAAACAAATGAATACACTGAACTTCTTTTTTTTTTTTTTCCTAAAAGCCTATTTTGCAA